>JBBMOC010000097.1:864587-1015172 GCA_037975185.1 Centropyge bicolor | reverse complement strand
ATATATTTAATACTTACCTTTATATGTTAAATACTTACCTTTTTTATTTACCTTTAAAATACGCAAAAACATTTGATATAATTTATGTTTATACTTACCTTTATTTATACTTACCTTTATTTACCTAATAAAACAAAAAAACAAAAAAAGAATAAATTAACAAAATTACTACAAAAACATAATAAAATAATAAAATTATACAAAAAAATAAGTTCATGGTTGGTACTTACCTTCAAAGAAATGTGTTCAATGTTTAACAGCACTCTGAAAGAGAGAGAGAGAAAAAACAGTCAGTTTTGCAAGGGGGAGGAGCTATGAAGAGAACAAGCTCCTCACTTGAGCTCAGACCTGCAGAGAGGCAACATCTCTTTTATTGCAGAGCTAGTGTGCCAAAGACCTGAAGAAGACCCCACAGGGTCGAAACGTCGTCGGTGGCACACACTTTTATTTGTTTGTTTATTTTATTTGTTTATAAAACAATAAAAAAGTTTTTCTTCGAACACGAATTTTTTCGAAGTCATTTTTCGTTTGGTATTTATTTTTAGATAAAGAAAAAAAAGCTCTACACTTCATTCAGAGGACATTTTTAGTTGGTTTTGTTTAGTTTAAAGAAAATATTTTCACAGATTTGTTCTTCGAATTTTCGAAGACATTTTTAGTTTTTTTTATATACTTACCTTTATTTATAAAGGACATGGATCAAGGCTGGACGACGGTGTGGTATGGGAGGAGGGCCCGCCGCACCCGTCAGACCCAGCAGCAGGGGGACCAGTGGGTTGGGCGTTCAGGGTGGATGGCCCGCGCACCTACCTACTCCTTTTGGAGGGGGAATCAAGCCCCTCGCCCTAACCACTCCCTCTTCCCATGCACCCATCCTAACCATTCCCCTTATCCTCTTCCTATCCCTAACCACTCCCTCTTCCCATCCCATAATCATAAATATTCCCTAGGCCCTACCACCCCCCTTCTTATCTATTAAGATTACCCCAATAACCCTATTTTTATTCCTATATCCATTATCCACTCCTTATGTGAATTAGAATATTTGATTAGGGGTCATTAACATTCTATTATACTTATTTCATACAGTCCAGAACAATTTCATTTGGCACTTTATAGATTATATAATATGTTACATCATTTGATGGATAAAGACATATATTGTATTATATAAAGTTAAAATATTATATTGTATAAATACATATATCTAATATAATATCAATCTATAATATAATAATACTTACCTTATATTACTTACCTTTCATTATTCATATTATGATATACTTACCTGGAAATATTATCTAAAAATAAGTTCATATTATTTATTATCTATGGTTAAAAAAAACACTTACCTGGAAATATTATTTAAAAATTAGTTCATATTATTTATTATTTATTATTAAAAAAAACACTTACTTGATTATTTAAAATACTTACCTTTTATAATTAAAACACCTTATTTTATATTATTTCACATTATATATTATTTTTTCATATGTTATACTTACCTTTCTTTAAAATACCTTAAAAAAAAAAAAGTTCATTTCATGTTTTAAAACAAGTGGATATTTCCTTTTAAAATAAGCTCTATGTTAAAAAGTCAAAAACAGAGTTGATTTAGTTGGAGGGAGGAGCTTGTACCCCTCATTTCTCTCTGGCAGCTGAAGGAGAAGCATCTCCCTGCTCTCTCAGCTCATTCTTTTGAGACTTTTCTTTTATTTCTATTCTGTACCCGTGCCTGAAGAAGACCCTCACGGGTCGAAACGTCGCGCAGTGGGCACACTTTTTCTTTTAATATTTAATTTTTCATAAAGTACACAAAAAAATAAAAAAAATTAAAAATATAAAAAACACGAAAAAAATAAGAAAACATATAACAAAAAAAAAGAACACACACAGAAGAGATTTACCTCTGTCTTTTAGTTGTTTATTTTAGTTTTTGATATTACCAACAGTTTTTCGTGTTTTTTTCAGTTTATTTTTATTTTTCTTTAGAAAAACCACCCTCCTTTGTTGTTTTTTTTGCCATCCTCACACACGTAGGAGGACGGAAAAACATGTTTTTTCGTGGTGAGAATGAGGGGTGGGAGATCGTCCACCGTAGGAGGAGAGGGGCACGCTACCGGGAGGGTTTTGCGGACCCCCGACCCCAATCCCAGGACAGTCAGTTTTCTTTTTGGGGACGAGGAGGTGACAGGGATGCCGGAAGGAAGGCCCGAGCATTCCCCGCCCCTCGGCNAGGTGCTGAGGTTCAGATAAACCCACCCTGCTGGTGTGCTCTCTAACACCAATGGAGCGCTTCCTAAAAATACAGCAGAGAGGTCAGCCAGAGTGTGTGCACATCGTTTGCATGTGTGTGTGTGTGTGTGTGTGTGTGTTCATTTAAGGAAAGGTATGTTATCGTCCTGCTCTTGAGCTTCATGCAACATGATAACAGAGGTGTGATACATGCACAGACACACTGACGTGCACAAAGACACACACACACACACACACTTCTGTGGTGATGATGACAAGAAGTAAAAGTGCGCTCACACTCCCTGTGTGTCTCCACATCACTGAATCTCTCTGGTTCCTTCAAAACAGAACAAGAGATGATTCATTAGCGCTCAGTGATTTCACAGTGATGTGCTGCCTTTTAGGCTTTAAGAACTGTCCAACATCATTTCTAATGCTCTGGGCCCGAAAAATTATCTTTATCAATTGATGTTTTGATTGTTTTATCATTGATATATAAAATGAACACAAATGTGAAAAGGTCCCAACACAATTTCCCAGCAGCCACTTTGATGTCTTACAGTTTTTCTCAGTCGCTTTGGTGCATTTCTCTGATCAGAATTAAAATTCTCTTAACTGTTAGTTCAACCTCCACAACATTTAGTCATTAGTGCACATCATAGTAGCAGTTTCTCATTCTTTCCAACAAATTGCAAATCCTTTGGACATGCATCAGTTGCTTTCATACAATTCTCTGCTGTTTTTTAACATGATCATTTGCTTATGTCATGTCAGTCAAAATGAACTATACTAATGAAGCTGAATAGTCATTCCCTATAAAACTAATAGTCCTCATTTCATTGCTTGAGTCATTACATACAAAAATGTTGAACTAGTTGTCAAAATCTGTCAAGCAAATTTGACACATTTCTTTATCATTTTATTCCTTACTCGGGTTTCAATCTGGCAAAAGGTAGACAGTGTGGAAGGGACTGTACTGGACAGAGAGCAACCACAGATGTCCCAGGCCAGCGAGGAGGGAATGTTACACTGTGTGCAGCCATCTCAGAAAATGGCCTCCTTACTCATATCCCCCATCTTGGTCCATACAACACACAACATCTGCTGACTGTTTTAGACACTCTTTACAGGGACATAATCCCTGAGAATGACAGGGGTCTAACTGGAGACCATCTGAACAAGTATGTTGTTGTTTGGGGTAATGTGTGTTTTCACCACTCAGACCTGCTCAGACAGTGGTTTGAAGCATGTGCTTGAATGATTTGCAGTACTGTGTATGTTGTATGTTCAGTTCCAATATGTACTGCAATATTGTTTAAGGCAGTTTCTCGTGTTTGTTGTAAATACATGTGTATTTTGAAAGATACGTATTCTGTGTGTTGTTCTCAGTGACCTCACTGTGTAACTTTACTGTAGTTTTCAAATGGCTGTGCAAACAGTGTATAGTGCTGTCTTGAGCATTTTCAGGTGGTGTCACCAGGATCTGACTTTTTGCATTTGAAAACACTTCCAGAGCAAACTGTCATAATGAAAACATGACTAAGCCATTTGACTGTCTTGTTCATGAACAATGGTGTCAGGACTTTTCATTTTGTTGACACTGACACATTCATTGACATGAATACTTGCTTTTGAGGAATGAAGGTTATGAGGTTATCAACTAGGTTTTGCAGTTTGTACTAAATGTTTTGAGAAATGCTCTGTTGTGCAAATGTTAATAGTGATGTGAGAAATGCACCAAAGCGACTGAGAAAAACTGTAAAATAAATTCAGCAATCAAACATGAGTCAAAGTCTCTGATACTCTCTTTTATTTGCTGCCATGTTTAAATTTGAATTCAAAAGATTTCAAACCAAATAATAGCAGCCATACAGCATTTACGCATGAACCTCTATCTTATAGGATGTATGTGAGGAGGCTACTGTATGAACACATTTGTTGTGAGTTATACAAATACATACGTACCTTCTTTTTAATCAGAGTCACCCACATGTGCCACATGTGAGGCTGTTTGGAGCCAGGTAAGACCTTGTTTTTTTTAATGCTGTAGATGCTGTGGACAAGCATAGATTGTTGTTTAAAGTTCAGCTTTGATGAAAAGGTCACGAGTTGCAATAAGGAAGACTTTATCTCCATGAATCTGCAGCTCCACAGGCTTTTATTTGCTTTATCTATCCCTGAGGACAGGCTGATCATCAAATTCACACACATTTCCAAAATGTCATTAAGTCCACGAACAATGGCTTCGTTTCATTTTCAAGGGAGTCTTAATTCAGTGTTACACACAATCGGAAAATGAGAAAATGACTTTGCTACAGCTCAACCAGTTGATGTGATGAAGGCCTGGAGGAAACCAGAGCGTGTTTGATGCAATCACAAGTTCTATGGAAGAAAGTCACAAGTCGTCACAGGCAAAATTCTGTCAAACTCTCTGTCGTCCATGCGGTCAGGGACTATTGTCACTTTACTGCACTTTAGAGAGAGAGAGTCTTCTGTGACCTGGAAGACATGCTGCATTATTCCTTAATGAATACTTGAGGAATAGTGAAAACAACTGAAGCAACACAAGAGAGGGGGACACCGAAATGTAACGTCTGCCGGGGCAGGCTGATCCCTCACTGGCTTCCCACAACTGACAAATGTGATTTTGTTGGAAAAGCCAGAAGCAACGCTTATACAGTATGCCCATTTTTAATTTTCAGCTAAAAGCTGTGAATGGATGCACAAGGACATTTCAAAAAATAGTTTCATATCATTGGCTGGAAAAGAGGCTGCATTGGTTACAAAAAGGCTCCTAAAGAAGATGATGACTCCTTTTCTTAATGTTCAGTAGACCATAGCTATAAGAGCTGTGGGGAGCTGCACCAACACGGGCACCAGAACCGGGGCCGGGGGATCGGGCACAGGTTCAGACGGGGACAGGAGAGGCGTCAGTCAGCAGTGACCCCTGGACCCTGAGCCTCACTATCACACTATCAGCTCTTGAGGTACAAAGTGGGATTATGACATGGATGACTTTCACATGAAGTCAGAATTGTAATTTCCTCACATTCTGTTTCCTGATTCTAATTTGAGTTTTAAAAAAATGTTTTAAACTAAAATTCTTGCATATTTAACCGTTAATTAATTAGACTGATGCCACTTTCATATGAAGATACATTCACCGAGCAAAGCTTAGTACACAGACTGGAAATAGGAGAAACAACTTGTGAGCAGTCGACCGTCGGAGACTCCAGGAAATCACTGTGGACAGCCTACAAATAGTCCAGCACACAGCTGCTAGTTAGAACCAAAAGATATAAACCTTACTATAAAACTTTATGTGAACAAGCAGAATGTCAGACTATTTCTTTAATTGAAAGACAGTAATGAAGAGTTGCTGCTCTTTAAAATCTGCACTATTATTAGTATTGATATCAGTGTTTAACACGAGCTGATGGGAACGATAATGAACTTACGATTGGTTTACTGACTTTTTGGAAACATAAACATTTAAGCAAAACTTATATGGAAACTCAATTCAAGCCAAAAGGCAGACCGTGGTCCGGACCCGGACCCAGAAGCTGTCCCATATGGACCCGGACCTACAACCAAAACAGAAGGTTATGATTTAAAACCTGACATGTTGTTTCTATTTTAACCCAGCGCAGCTTTTGTAGTTTTTACAGTAGTGGTTTAGTGGATGAGACAGGCACAGACCAATTATATGCGAGTTAAACCATTCCACGTGAAACCACTCAGCCAATAAAGTCTGTGCATTCCAGGTGGTTAATATTGCGACTCTACCGTTCAGACAGATGAGAGAGTTAGAGGCAAGTTACACATGAAAATATGGTAGAAAGAAAAAGAAAGATGGAAAATAATGAACAAATGGTGCTCTCCAAAAAAAGAAAAGTGGACAGCAAAAATAGAGCATTTCATCCGGAATGGACAGACTCATTTCAGAAAAGGGGAAATTCAAGTCTTTACTCCTTTATTTTATTTTTCTGAAGTTAAGTACTTTATTTGAACATGCACAATTTTAACATTGTATTTATTTTCTCTTATTTTGAAATGCAGCCCTTTTTTATTTAGTAAATGAGAGAACATCATACACAGCGACAGTCATACATCTATAAGTTCAGTTCTATGTTTCTTGACAATAAATATTGTTAAAAAGTTTTCGAATTGTCCTGAATTTATTTGATTTGACAGTCATACATGCAGAGGTTGATACAACTACTAGGCTACTTAAATATATATCACAATGGAATAGTTAGTCATTATCATCTTCCGGACCTTTGCTTCAAGAAATTTTCTCCAGCTGGACCTCTTTAAATTTTACTTGAATACCCCTGGCCTAAGCTGCTGTTTGTGGACACTAAAGTGACCATACGGAGACAAAGAGAGACGTATGGAGAAGAATGGACTCCGACTGGGACCTGCAGCCATTGTGTCCTAATACAATATCAGACTTCCTTTAGATGCCAGACACCACAAACACACACATGCACATACATAAGAGTTGAATAGCAGGCAGCGAGGCACCAGGCCCACTTCCTCTGCTGGAGATGTAGACGAGGGAGGGAGGGAGGGAGGGAGGGAGGGAAGGAGACTGGTACAAACTTCGGTCTCACACATTCAGTTCAGTTCAGACTTCTGGACACAAACTGCTCTCATCTGTCTGCAGCTGGACCGACTGTCTCTCCAACAGCTCGACTGAATACACTCAGCTCTTCTTCATACGTTTGTTCCTCTGTCTCAGAGTCTGAAGCCTCATCAGGTTCAGATTCAAGCTGGACACAAACACACTCACTCGCAGCCAGAGGAAGACAGTGACACATATTTAACAAGTGGAAGACATCTGGACATCTGCTGCTGCCGGCCGCTGAGCATCAGTGGTGCCTGGCTCAAAGGCACCGCAACAAGAGCTGCTGAGGAAGAGGAGAGCGAACACTTCACCGGCTTCATCCAGATTTTCTCAGGTCAACAAACTGCATCTACCTGCCCCTGGTTTCTAAATCAGGTAAAGTGTGTGTGTGTGTGTGTGTGTGTGTCTGTCAGGTGGATTCGTTAACACAACGTTCTGCTGAGAACTTCAGACCTTTGTTTGAATGTTTCAATCTTAATTTGATTTCTGTCATGGTGCAAACTACTCTGAAACAGACAGTGTGGAACGCAACTAGATACATTTACTCAAGTACTACAGTACTGGAGTACAAATTCAAGGTACATGTGCTTTACTTGAGTATTTCCATTTTATGTAACCATACTTTTACTCTGTATCTCAGCTTTAGTTACTAGTCACTTTTCAGATACAATTTTTCATACTACATTTTGAATATTTCTGTTCTATTTCTGAAGTTTTCCTTCTTAAGCTAAACAAACTATTTAAAAAACCTCTTGCATCAGCTGTAAAATGCAGTTTTTCTGAGCTCATGAAAACTTTTTGGAGATACATGGTTCTCACACGACAGCGATGCTACAAACCCATGATGATCTTATAGAATCTGATGCTTGTTGCTGGAGGTGAAAACGGCTGACAGGATACAAAGTCTCTCAAATGAGCTGAAACATCTACAGCACATAAAATGCAGCAGGAATATTCATCCAGAAACATCAGATAGAAAAAAACGAGAAAACTCAGATACATTTAATTAAAGGCAGAATAAATTGGATTTGTGGTTTGAGGTTTGTACAGTCAAAGTTGCTCACTGCTCAACACCAGAAGGACGTGTGCTCATGATCCACCTGTGAGTCCCACCTTCACACTGCTGCTCACTGCTATTGGCTGGAGCTACACAGTCATTGCCTAAAGATCGGCGCCCAGAAACATCTCGAAAACAGCAAAATAAGAGAATACAGGTCGAGGGCTTCATCACTTTCAATTTCCATAGCCTCTCAGTTTCTGGTGAAAAAAAAATCTATCTATCAAACAAAAAACCTAAGAATATCAGTTTTTAAACGTTTCAGGAAGTAGTCTGAGACGGTGGTGTTTATGAAAGAGCTTTAAGAGCTTTACTGAGTATAAAATGTTCTCAATCCAAAGGCTGTGTTCAGGAGGAAAAGATGGAAATGTTTGAAATATTTGCTGGTCTTTGTTTCTAAATTAACCCCCTGCTTTTGACTCATGTCGCAGATTTTTATCACGTTGACCTATTACCTTTAAGTGTGGAAGATTAATACTGACAGTTATAAATAAAGTTTATTATCGGATCTGAGACATCCTCAAGGCAGAGTGATGTCAACGGTTCATCATTTATGATTGTAAATCAACTGAGGAAAGAGAGAGAGCTCCTGTGTGCCCGTTATCAAGACAGGATGCAGAACAATACTGAGTGCTGGATAATGGGTGCACACACACACACACATACACACACACCAACATTTATACACACTCATGTATGCAAAGGTCAGGCGAAAGTCTATACAAGGAAGTAATATTGTTATTAATGATTCAGGGAGCACTTGTGAAAGACATAAATACACACACACAGAGAGAGAGAGAGAGAGTTTGCTCAGTCATTCGGTTCCACAAAAACAGGAAGGGAAGGGCATTTAATAAAAAAAAAAACATCAAAAAAGTCATCCGATCATCAGATTTTAATAGTGGTTTTATGTCTTTTCCCTCAGGCTGATCATTTCAACTGAAATGATGACGACTTTCTGAAGCAGCCTTTAAAAACTGAACCATAAAAGCTGAAGTTATTTATAAATGAGACAGACATGGAGGAGATAGAATCAGGATGCAGGAAGCTTCTTTGAAAACTAAAAGAGAAGCTTCTCTGTAATGATTTTGCAGAAACTTTGACAGACCAGAATGCAATGCAGCTGGAAGACAAACTGTGCATCTAATTTCAATGCACGCAGCCTATTACTCCAAAACTAAAACTAAAACTAAAAATCTGCTTCGTAAAAAGGGCTGAAGATTGAGCGGTTTGCATTAAATAACCAGTGTTAGGTTTTGCATATCAATGTTTTCCAAGCTATGAGCAACAAATAAGAAAACTGCCTTGGATTATCTGTTTCTGTCTTTGCAGGTTCTGCATGCAACAAAACGCCATTTAAAGTAAAGTAAATGTTGGCAAAATGTCACCACTATGAACAATGTCATAAATCCCGAGCATCAACGTCGCAGGAATGTCTGAATCAGATTACCAGGAAACCATGCATTACCAAACACTCTCAGGAAAAACACTTAAATCCTCCACAGTTTAAATCCACTACTGCGTCCCACAATCAGAAGAACAGTCATTATATCATATTGTTTTTCTTTTTGTTTTTCATATTGTCGAGGGCACTCAACACTGAAACCTCCAGGAGCTACTGGACGAGCTTTAAACCTCCAGCCTTGTTTGTATTCTATAGAGAAAAAATAGTAGCAGCACACACTGTACACACAAACATAGCCATACGTGTCAACAGTGACAGACTGTGTGTTTACAGTGGACATCAAGTTTTCCTTCCCCAGAGACAGACGGATGGGGTGTGGGAACTGAGAGTGAAGCTAAACTGAGACATGGGCACAGACATTTTTATTAATGGGGTCAGGGCCGAGCTGGAGAGAGAGTCACAGGGTCACACATACACACACACACACAGAGCAGCCACGTTACAGCAGCAACCAGAACAGACTGTTTCTGACATTCTACTAAACTGGAAAAAGAACATTTGAATGAATCTACTACTAATATGTGACTACTTGTTGGTGGGTTAATAGAGATAAAGTGATGAACATCTAATGGTGGTTAGCATTGACAGTTTGCTTTTCTTTTGCTAAACACATTTTCACACTGTTTTAGTCTGGCTTTGTTGAAAGGCATTCTGGGAAATGTGGACAATAACTGAATCCTAGAAAGTACATATTGGTAGAGTTCTCCAGGAATCACTCACATGGCTGAAGTCTTTTTCCTGGACATTATCACCTCATACATGCAACTTTGTCTTTTGTTTAAATAAACCGTGAATGACTGATGATGATGATGATGGTTTGCTGTAGACATGAAACCCGGGTAATATTTCTGGAATAATCCATCAAAATCTTTACTGAGGGGCCAAGATGTCATGCAAGGGATCGAAAGAAGCCAAATCCAAAGAGAGCAGAGTCGAAAACTGTGAAATAGTGAAATGCAATACACCTGAGGCAGAGCAAAGAGGAAGCAGGAGAGTATATGGGGTTGACCAAGGTAAAGACCAGGGGCAGGTGAGGGAGGACAGGTGTGGTTAATCACGACTGGGGAAGAAACAGCAGGGCAGGAACTGAAGCAACAGGAGATGTTAGTCTACAAAATAAAACTGGAAATACACCATGCAACAACCCGTGTGTGCTCTCTGTTCCTCAGGTGAATCTCGTACCTGCAGAGTCCAGAGACAACCGACAGGTGAGCTGAGTGTGTGATCGATCATGGCCGACTGGAGCCTGCTGGGAAACTTCCTGGAGGAAGTCCAGGAGCATTCTACCTCTGTTGGCAAGGTATGACACACACAAACACACACAGAGACTGGACACACTACCTGCCAGCGTGGCACCAGTCTGACTTGGAAGAAGTAAACAGACATAAGCCCTCTCTAAATAAAACATTGTCACGACTGTCCTGCATGTCCTCCAGCAGTGAGCAGATGTCAAGTTTATCTCAGTATAAGTCTGTTTGTTGACATTGTAAAACAGTTTGCTTGTTTGATGAAATCATTATTTAAGGATGTCGACAACACGACACCACCTTCATAAACTGATGGCGAAGGAAGGGTGAGGTTCACCAGGAGCTGTACAATGCTTTCAAAGTGATGTTTCTTCATCATACACTCTCTCACACACCAACGCCACAAACATCAGGAGCCACATGTAGGCTGGAGGAGCTGGGAAACATCTGTCCTTCTGATTGATGAGTCTACCTCTGCTCTACCTGCTGAGCCACAGCCTCCTCCTACTCAGGGGCTTCAGCAGCCAGCGTGGGTCATGTGCTGTGTTTTTAAAGGTCATTTACTAAAACTATAAAAGAACAGATGACAGTGGCACCTTGTCGTCACTGTTCTTTCACCTTTGAAAAGGATCACACATGCCAAAATGCACATATCATATAAAAAAGGCCACAATGACAAAATAAAATGTGGCACCACAAACCGAATCCCCTCATCAATCAAACTAGAAAATCAACTCTAAAACGAACAACAGTGACAGTCAGCCATCGCTTCTCAGCTTCAACACCAACAATGAGTTATGGAGCTGACTCTGAAATAACATTGATGACGTCTCACGAGAATCCCTAAAACAATTGTTAGAAAAAGTTCTGCTAATACATTATTTTATTTTTAGCACCCTGTACCTTTCTTTTTAACTTTGTTCTCCCTGATTACTGAAACTAAAGACACGAGCAACATCTGCAGGTCTAACTAAAGTTGGGCCTTTATAAAGTAAAACCTCTGTGTAATGTTCAATCAGGCTTCAGGCTTCCTGCAAATCTACACACACCTTTTATAGCATTTCAGCAGAAGCTCTCGTACAAACACTCCTCATGACTTCATTCTTCCAGACAGCATCTACTACATTTCCACGCTGTTGTGTCTTGCTTTTGCTCCTCAGGTGTGGTTGACCATCCTGTTTATCTTCCGTATCCTGGTGCTGGGGACGGCAGCCGAGTCGTCGTGGGGGGACGAACAGGAAGACTTCGACTGTGACACCGAACAGCCGGGCTGCGAGAACGTTTGTTACGACCAGGCCTTCCCTATAGCGCATATACGATACTGGGTAATGTATGCACCACCTGCTGTCATGTGATGCCATGACAGCAGAGATCTGTTCTCCTTCCATTCCAGTACAGGAGATGAACTCACCTGTTCAACATGGTGGAGAGCCCTGGAGGAGATGTTGTGACTCTCACCTGTCAGATCTTAGAGCATCCACATGACTGAATGTTCCCACTCAAGTTGTAACCCAACGTAAAGTGATTTTCATACCAAACTGTCTGCCCTGAAACACAAATCCTCCTCTGACTGAAACATGAAAGACCAAAACGTCAACGCACCAAAGATGAAGCATGGATCAGACATTCAGTGTGTGTGTGAGAGAGTGGGAATATTGACATGGGGAGCAAAATGAACAAAACGATTTTGCAAGACAATTATCATAGTTGAATCTTGGTGCAGTCAGATTCTGATTCATCTAAATGTTTCTAATGTGACTTTGAAAATGGTCGTCAGTGATTGTAGTGAAGTAGTTTAAAATTGCTTTGAGTTTCCCAAAACCGTGCAAAACTGTCAGCTGAGTCCTTTAATTTTGAGCGTCACTAACTTTTCATTGAGCTGTTTTTCATGAATGAATCTGGCCGAACTCCCAGGTGCTGCAGATCGTGTTCGTGTCCACTCCCAGTCTGATCTACATGGGCCACGCCATGCACACTGTCCGCAGAGAGGAGAAGAGGAGGAGCAGGGAGGAGAAGGGAGAAGAGGAGGGAGGGGGAGAGGAGGATCCAGGAGGAGGTGAACGAGGAGGAGGAAGGGAACAGGGGAGGAAAGAAGAGAAGGATGAAGGAAAGGACAAAAGAGAAGGTCTATCAACAGGTCGAATCCGTCTGAGGGGGGCGCTGCTGCAGACCTACGTACTGAGCATCCTGATACGAAGCATCATGGAGGTACAAGCTGCTGCTACTGTTTCAGCTGACTGCTTTGGTTTTATGGCAGAATCACTGTACGGCTCAGCCTCAGCGCTCGGCAGGCAGCTGTCTGACAAAGCGCCTGTGCACCACATGCTCGGCACCAAATGTCAGGCAGATGAAGATGAACATGCAGATGTTTCACTGAGGAGTTGCTGGAGGTCAAAACAGAGATGAAAGTACACATGACTCTGAATGAATGATCCGATGCTCCATGTGTGCCACATGTCTGAATGAGCCACTGCTTTCTGACTGTTTTTAAGAGCTGTGTTTTCGGCTTGTTGTGGTCTTTATCTGCCGCCAAATGGCCAAAACATAATCAATCAAAAAGTGAATCAAACACAGCTTTAAATTTGTTTCTTACCTCCTGCTCTAACTACTTTTAAATCCACCTCCCTGCTTCCTCCCTGAGTATCCTTGTTTCCTTGCTAACCACTTCGGCTACGCTCTCCTCCTGCTCCTCGGCTTCCTGTCACACACCTAGCTGGCCAGACAACACCTTTCACCTGTTGCTGCATATCGGCGAGTACTGCAAGTCATTCAAATGAACCCCACCTTTACCTGCTGCAACATTAAAGTGATTGACACATTAATGCATAAATTATAATCCAGTCTTATAATATATATTATTCTGAAATGGGTCATTATTATCTGCATCATGAGTCCTGTTACATTTGTACTATAAGTATATCTGATACCTAAACTTTTGCTTCAGTAAAAGATCTGAGCACTTCTTGCATCACTGTATAAACATGAAATGAATGCTGACTGTGACTGGACCTCCACACAGGTGGTGTTTCTGTGTCTGCAGTACTTCCTGTATGGAATCTTCCTCCGTCCTCTGTACGTCTGCAAGGTAAAACCAGAACCTGGAAGCGTGTGAATGAATTCTACATATAAACCATGATATTGAGGCCGACAGTGGTGTTCTCCCTCAGGCCTGGCCGTGTCCACATCCTGTGAACTGTTACGTCTCCAGACCAACAGAGAAGAATGTCTTCATCGTGTTCATGTTGGCTGTGTCCGCCGTCTCTCTGGTGCTCAGCGTGCTGGAGCTGCATCACCTGGCCTGGAGACACTGCTGCAGGTACCGGCTCACTGTCTGCTCTCATATCTGTGCTCAAAGTGCATGAACCCAGCATCACTGCAGGTGGTCTCCACATGCATGCTGTAAGATCTAAAATGCCAGGAAAGGTTGTTTCATTTTATTGATTTATTTTTATTTTTGCTTTGACCTTACTCAAGTCAAGTTTTTGTTTATGTGACTATGTGTGTATTGTGATATATACAGAGATATTTATTAACTGATTATTGAAGACACACTCGTCTCAGTCTTGAAACTTACACAATCAGTAGTACGAATAGGCCGTTTTTAGCAGAAGGGAAGGTAAAAATCAGTGTACACATCATGAAAGGGACAATTCCGAACGTGAAAACAGTGGTCGAGCTTTCTCGAGAAAATAAAACTCATTGCATCAATGTGTCACAGCATCTGCCTCTGCTGCATCAGTTTGGACCATTAGTCTAGTCTCTTTATTGTGGGGCCATTTATGCAGGTGCAATACGAAATTCAAGAATCCCTTTGATAAGCCAAACTATTATTATGGTTCTAGCATGAAGGCATTTTCTAGAGACGTAACTCTGACTTTGTTTGGTTGTTTAGGATAAGTTCGTGTTGTGGTTTTGTTGGTTTGGGTCATTGGTCGACAGAAAAAGATATTTATACAGATAGAAAAAAAGGATTTGTGTGGACAGAGTTTGGTGTATGTTTGTCGGATATCTCTTTGTAATAGTTCTGCAGAAGTGGATGAAACATCTGAAGTTCCTTTCCCACATCGAGAGTCCTGTAACTATTTTAAGGATTCAGTGATTCAACGTTTAGTTCCTGTAATTAGACATAAGGACAAACTGTATGAGAAAGAGCCCCTGTAGTCCTGAAATGTGGTCGCTCACTTCTGGGAATTGATGGCCGACTTCAAGTACACTGAGTATTTTAAAAGGTTTGTATTAAACATACTGTTGTTCCACAGCCTCTGGTCGCAGCTCATGGTTCAAAACATTGTGTTATCAATATTATCTGTTAACTGGCTGAAACTCTTTGTTGCAGGCGGCTCGTCCTCAAAGCGAAGGCCGTCGCCCCTGACAACACCACTCTGGCTCGACAGCTCTCTCTGTCTCCTCCGCCGCCATCAACCCCACCTCCAGACTTCAACCAGTGTGTAATTGCCTCCTCGCACTTCTTGCCCATCCCTTTCCCCAACCACCGTCTGGCCAACCAACAGAACTCAGAGAACATGGCCACTGAGAAGCACAAAATGGCCTCTGCCGTGGAGGAGGCTAACCTCCTCCGGATGAGCCGCTACTCGCCAGGATGGCAGGAGACCGTCAACAATCAGATCCAGGACAGCGGATACCTGAGGACCGATACCACCTGCTACACCCCTGGGAGCAGGGAGATTGGCTGCCCTCAGATCCAAAATGGTGGCCCAGACGGGCTGTTGCTTTGCCCGAGTGGAGGCCTCTGTCAGAAGGACAAACGAAGATTCAGCAAAACCAGCGGAACGAGCAGCCGAACGAGAGCAGACGACCTCTCAGTTTAGAACGAGATCAGAAAACGGACGGACTCATGCGCTCACACGCCGACACACAGCTTAGCTTCTTCTCTAAGACAGCTGGAATCAGAGCCCATTCACTAAGCACGAACAATAACTTAGTCTGTTTTGTCTTGTCTTGACAATCTTTGAAAATTCTTTGATTTTGCGAAACAATTTTTTTTGAAGCTTGAAGGAAGAGCAGAAATCTTCCATTGATGTGTTGCCGCAGGCTGATCCACAAAAAGATGAAAGCTGAGTTCTCGTCACGATGCGCTCAACCTTTAGGCACTAGTTTCCAGACAGTCTGCCCTGCCTGGTAGTAAACATAGATACACTGTCATTTGTTCTCTCTGAAAGGTTGTAACTAATAAATAGTCTTTTCATTGCAGAGAGACACAATTTTTGCAGAAATGTTTATACTAGATCATCAGCTATAATGTTTGTCACATTTGATCTCATCCCTCTGAAGGACTGTTGTGCATCAACTTAAAGAAAATGTTTCCTTCAAAGAACGATTCATGACAAATGTTTCTCCTTCTAAGGTTTTGAGGGAAACAACCAATGAGATCACATCCCTTGAATCTACCCAGGAAATGAACGACTGAGCCTTACATCTGTGGGAGTCACAACACTGGGGGTGATGGGAACTTTGTGACCCCTCAAGCACCCAAAGTTTTACCTGTGGACTGAGCCTAAACTCACTGACTTCCTGGCTGAAACTGACTGTCGTCGAATGGCACTGAATTTAAATTAACTGGCGTAATTTTGTTGAACTATATTATCGCTTTACCATCATTTTCAACTCTATCCGAGAGTCTAACCTGTTTTGGGCTTGTTTGACTTTTAGCCTGTCTTACACTGTTTTTTGGATGCGGATGTTTGACCCCCTGGTTCATCAGTGGACACGAATATGAAGCTTCACACCAGCATGGTTTTACCATTTCTTTACTTTTTAAAAGCTATGTTTTCATTTCTCATATATTTCCAACATTGTGGTTTTGTTGGATGACTACTGCTGAGTTTCTACTGCACTGTATTATGGTAATTTCACATTATGGCTATACACACCTGGACTGGAGCACAATATACTACAATCTCTACAATGTGAAAGTTAGGTTGTGTGTTTTGTTTGCAAATTGTACTGTAGCGTAATGGTCACTAGACAAGAGCCGAATAAATGACACTTTACCAAATGCAATTAGGTGATGAATATTTTCAAGAGTAGTTTTCAATTGTTGGATATTTCCTGTATTGTACTTTTATATTTATTATTCCACTTCAATAATTTGAATGCTGATATGTTTAAAAAGCTTTGCAGATAAAACTATGCAAAACCTGTAACAGTCTGTTCTGTCTCTCGCCAATCTCTCGAATTTCAGCCGGATCAGTTTTCATTTGACCTGCAGAGTGTGAGGGAGGTCGTGACGCCTGATCAATTGGCTGAACGATCAATGATCCTACTTTCAGAGGGTCAGATGGACTTTTGGCGTGTCCAAAATTTTCATCAACTTTTGCAGTCGGATTTCCCGCCTGACCGCTGTTATCACCTGAGGTTGTTTTAATATTACTGCCTTCTCTCTGTCGATCGCTTCAGGTCAATTTTAGGTGTCACATTCTGCCTTTCATCATATCAGCTGTTATTATAGGTGTCGACTATTTAACGCTAAAGGGCTCGGGGCCAAAAATCCTGATCAGGACACATCCAGTATGGATCAATAATATGTGTCCTGTGCAAACTGTAAATTAACAATTTGTACCATTCAGAGGTTCAGCTCAGAGATGTTCCTGCTCACTCTTAAATATTTAGTTCAGAACCGCTCCGGCACCATCAACGCGACCACAAGATGATCACACTGAATCACCTGCTTCATATTTCCACTTCTGACCCACTGACTTCCTTTACAACACAAGAGCTGGACAAGAGAGACTTCAGTGACGGACAGACAGACGTCAGGACACTTAGAAATCAGCTGCTGAGGGATGTTGGTTCGTTTGACAAAGGGGCACTCTGGATTTGCCTGATTCCCATGGCAAACGTCCAGCTGGGACCAGGGGCTGATGGGAGAATTCCCAATAAGGTCATTGGAAATCACCAGGAATGTTTGGGAACTGCAGCACTGAAGGCTTTTCTGTTTTCTTTCCCATCTGAGGCAGCCATGTTTACACCACAGTCCAGCTTTAAATATAGAACAAACTAAAGTAATGCATCATTATTTTAGCTCCTATATGAAAGTAAACAATTACTGAATCACACAGCTCTTTCATAGTTGACAGCTGATAAAACTGACTGCTAAAATAAAAACACTAAAGCAAATGACAAAAAATCAGTGACAATATATGTGGAGAAAAAGAGAAAATGATAAACAAATAATAATAATTTGACTCTGCTATCAAGGATAATAATTCCATATTTAAAAGTTAAAAAGAAGACATTGGACATTAAAATATCAAATGGAAATTGCAGGATGGAGTTTAGAATGGAAAAAATGTGACAAAGCTTAAATGTAAAATCTATGTGTACACAATAGAAATGTAAACAATACAAATGGAAATCATACGCAATAAAGGTGAAAAGGGAAAATGAGCCTGCACTGAGAGTTATGACTGAAAAAAAATGGAAAATGTTCATAAGTAAAACTGATAAATGCATCAGTAGATTGTGTGGACAACAGTGCCATCCAGTGGTCAGGTATTTAAATGCAGTACTAACATGACCACATATGGTCACCTTATACTTTTCCACCAGGACCTTCACCTCACTGGACCATCAGGTTGACAGAAGTGGAGACACAGTCATTTCATTATTCCTTTCAGGATGAAGAAGCAGTAGATCATATAAAGCACAGAACACAGCCTGTCCCAATAACCATAAACAGAGGATGGTCACGAGCGCAACAGTCTATAAATTGGGAACAGGGGTATCGTAAAAAAGCAAATTTAACAAGCTCAATTCAGAGCACTTAACGAAATGGTGCGTTTAATTGCACTCAACCCAGAACTCGTGCTACTTTCATTCATGTGAGGACGAACTGAAAACTGTGTTTGTAGCCTGATGAAAAAATGATTTGGGTTCGCTGGTTCTTTTACTGGGTGAAGGTTCAAGGATGCTGAAATTAAAGTGGGCTGTTCCAAACCAACTATCTCAATACATTTACAATATACTGTAAGTTTTTCAAATATACCCCGTACTGTATTTTCAGCTCACACATGTGAGTTGAAACTCACAGTGCATGGCATGAGATGACTTTTGCTGTGATGGTTAAACCTGCAGTATCTGATTGTCTTTGGCCACTCAGGGCGTTGGGAACAAGTTGTGAACACAACATTTACATATAATCACTTCTTCTTCTTCTTCGTCTTCTTCTTCTTCTTCTTCTTCTTCTTACTTCTATCACTTCTTCTTATCACTTTTTTTAGCAATGTTTTCAGTCTCTACCAACTCCTCATGGAAATATCTGTCTTTCTATCCAACATGTTCCCCAGTTACTGCTAATTACTCTTTAACTGTCAGTCAGACAGAGGAGCTGAAGCTGAAAGTCAAAATCGAGGGGAGCTGCAGATTCAGGTGTGTGTGTGTGTGTGTGTGTGTGTGTGTGTGTGTGTGTGTGTGTGTGTGTGTGTGTGTGTTTAGTCACAGCAGCACTGTAATTTCCTGCTTTAATGCTGATATAAACTTGTCTGCCATGGTGACAATCATATTATTTAAGGCTTCACATGACCTCACTTATAAAACCCTGATTGCAAACAAGTTGGGACACTGTGTTAAAACCTAAATAAAAACCAACAACATTTTTACAAACTGTTCCTGACTCCATATTAGTCTCCTTCATACAATCATGTGTTGACAAAGTGTTGAACCTCTCTCCATCCTCGCTTGTGATCGACTGAGTCTTTCCAGGATGAACCTTTCTCACCTGTTACCAATGAACCTGTTTACCTGTGGAAGGATCCAAACAGGTGTTTCTGGATCAGTCCACAACTTTCACAGTCTTTTATTGCTCCTGTCCCGACTTGCTTGAAACATGTTGCTGCATCAAATTCAGAATAAGCAGGTATTTCCAACAATCAATGAAGTTGATGAGTCAAACATTAATCGTATTGTCTTTGTACTGTTTTCTTTTGAGTCAAAAAGGATCAGCAAATGATCACATGCTGTTTTATTTGCATTTCATACAGCTTAAATCAGGGTTGTATACTGAGGTCTCTCTATCGTCTTTGCCAACAAAGTTATGGTGAATCCTATATACACACACACACACACACCTGTTTGCCGTCCATAATCCTGTATTTGGGTCATATGTCAGCTGTATTTATATCTCAGAAGGGACAACCTCATTTAGAGCCAGCTCTGTGTGTGTGTGTGTGTGTGTGTGTGTGTGTGTGTGTGTGTGTGTGTGTGTGTGTGTGTGTGTGTGATATGTTATGTCTCTCTACATAAAATGTCACCAATAATTACATTGCAGTTTTAATCAAACTTAGCACATATTATTAATTGATTTTCCTTTCAGCACACATTCAATAATATAATATAAAATGCTGCTTTCTCTCCTGACAATCAAACTGATAAAGCCGATTTCTCTCTCCCTCAACATGAACATGTCTTATTTCATACAAAACTTTGTTGAAACTGTTTCCATTTTCCAATCAGCACCTACAGCATCACACAATCAGCACTTTTGTCCTTGAGCACAAAATGTGTCATAACAGGCATTTCATTGTGAAACGGCAGGGATCACTGACTTCCATGAGCCTGACTCAGGATTACTGTGATATTTGCCCTGATAACTTCTCCACCCTCCTCATTCATTTTAATTATCCACATAAACCATTCCTAGCTCATATGGTCCTCTTTGTATTGGAGGAAATTGCAATTGTTTTATGCTTAGGACTCCTTCCAACTGCAAATAGACCTGCAACTATTATCTCTCTGTCTTCATTTGGCTTATATATAAAAAATGGCATGTGCTTTCAGTAATTCTGTCAGTGATTATTTCCTTGGAATCGGCTCATTTTGCTTGTTACAGTGGCGTCCTGAAGAGACTCTTTGCTTGTTGCGTTGTTGTGCTTTGTGTTGTGTTTTGCACTGAAATGTTTTCTAGTCGTTCTTGCAAATATATATAATAATATACAAATATAAAACTAGATGATACAAATTGATGATGCAGCATTTTATCCTGTTACAGATATAGAGGTTGACATTCATCCTTACCTTTACCTGCCACCTGATCTCTCGGCCTGCACACCTGCCCTTGTTTCACCCAGGTTGTCTACATTTGTGGCCTCACCACCTTTATTTGTTCCTGCCGGCTGGCGCCACCTGTTGATCCTCGCCTTCCTGCTGCTGCCAGTCAACGTCACTAAACTGTCTCTTGGTCCTATTTCCTGTGCTGGTTATTACAACTGTGTTTGACTTTCATTAAAAAAGAGTCAGTTTTTAAAAAAATTATAATAATCACATTGACTACCAGGTGCTACTAACGTCCCATGAATCTGTCTGCTGTGCTTCTCTACATTCTTCATATTACACAAACACACCAGAGGCTACTTAAAGAAACACTTTTAAAACTGATGTGATGACCAGAGATACTTTATAGATGGAGCAAACATGCACTGCACTATATAAAGAGCACATGCACAGTAACTGCAGGTATCTAAAATGTCATCATGTCATCGTCCTGTATCCAGACAGCGAGCAGGCAGATTGTTTGAGGAGGATCCAGACTGATCCAGTCTGGTCTCTGCTGCACACTGAGCTTCGATAGACGTGACAGGGTGCAGGACTTCAGCTGCCCTCTGCTGGATCGGTTCCTAGAACGGTTTCATGATAACTGGAGGATTATATAACATATGTAGTATATGAGCAGGCTCTCACACTGTGACTTAAGTCCAACTCAGCCACAAGTGAATTCCATTCAAGATCAAGGATGAAGGGACAGAAAATGTCATTTTAGAGGATTCACTGAAAAGAGAAAGTCTAAAGTTTAACACACCCTAGTTTGATAAAAAGAAACTGAAGGTTGTCTTGTAGGTCATTTTAAGGTGGACATAAAATATTGGTTTTAGAAAAGATTTAACAAGAACATTCAGCATTTAGGGTCATTTTCTGTTCAATAAATCTGTTAAACTTTATTATAGCCGGAGAGATCTAAATGTAGAGTTCTGCTTTGGTCTCAAATGAAGAAACGTTTTAATAAAGATACAGTTGCACCAATAAAATCAATCAATAATTGAAGGTTTCACATACTTTGAGCTCATGTGTCACAAGAACTTTCGGAATTTGGTATCATTGTTCCCTCAGTTAACATCACAGATAACTGATAACTGCAGGACTGATCTGCACGTCTGACATTGACCCAACTGAAGTCAAAAGCACTTTTACTATCAGACTCTCAATTTTACAGTCACTGTTACAAAGATAGAAAAAAAATAAACAGCTTGAAATGAAGAGACAAGCCAGGTTTATATTTTACATTTTTTGTTTAGTCGATCCTTCATTCATCCTGACCACAACTACACAACATAGCTTCCACATTAAAATATGGTTTATGTGCATACAGTATATTGCTGTGTACACCAAGAGCAGCAGCCCCATCGAAACATTTTACAGATGCAGTCAGATCACAATAAAATAAGTTAAAACGACACTCTTTCAGGCCTGTGAAACCAGGTAAATAACAAAAATCTTCCTTCATTCCAGATGATGCCCTTGATGGTTTTTCCATGTATTACAGTAGCTCCACAACATTGTTAGGCATGGTGATTGTATGCCAGCTGATTTCACACTGTACAGAGCTCAGCATGGTGGTGGCATTGAAGGCATTCATATAAATTCATACCCCACTATTCTTAGCTGTAAAGAGGCAGATAACAGAGCATCACTCTTAATACAATGTTTAAAAAACTCATACTGAGTCTAATGACAGGCAGGAGGTAAAAACAGGAGCTCAGAGGGGCTGCTTCAGTGAACTAACAGAGCAGGTCTGTTAGAGGTCATACAATACAACAGCTTTTGTCCAAATGTTTTAGAAGACAAAATATTCAGTGTGTGGAACCTAACGAGCATTCATGGCAAGTGGGAGTTTCTGCTCACCAATTTATAAAGGACTGATAAGAGGGAGTGCAGATAATTCACACCGTCACTCCTTATGAAGTAAGAAACTCCAGTTGACCTGAAAGCTGGGAGTAGATTGAGAGTCAGCACCAGTTAACCACCAAAAATCCAAAGATTTCAACCCACTCACTCTGACGTAACCGATATTAGATGACTTTGTTATAGTATTACAGATGGGATGGACACGTGTTGTCATGGAAAACAGAATGAGTGACAGGTCAGGCAACCTATCATTTTAAATTTTACATCATGTGATTAATTTGCTGTTACTTCAGTCAAAGTACAGATGGACAAAACCAAAACAGACTGCAGTTTTATGTTTAGTCACGACTGCTCGCACCCTGACATTACAGATGAAGTGACACTTGCTGTGAACTCACTGGTTTACAGGATGTGCCACTTTTACAACCTAGACAACATAAATTAACCTTCTGTGCAAATGACTAAACATAAAACCGTGTATTTAGCATGTGCAAGCCTAAAAATAAAAGAAAATACAATAAAATGACATTAAATATTCTGATTTTTATGACTAGCTCATGATGTTGCTGATTTAAGGTATGCAATGAGGTCCTGGCGCTCTCCCTTCTTCTTGATGCCAGCGAAGATCATTTTGGTTCCTGGAATGTACTTCTTGGGGTTCTCCAGGTACTCCATCAAGGTGTCATCCCCCCACACAATGCCTGGGAACAGACAGACGGTCAGTGATGATAAGCAGGATAAATGATTTAATCAAGTCAACTAAGATGTCACCTTAAAAGCTAGAAGGATAAAAAAAAAAGAAAAAAAAGCAAATATTTATGGCCAAAGTTGCACCAACAACTTGTCTTTTAAAGCCTTGTGAACAAACTGCTAATCTCACTAGTGCTGTCATTATTACAAATCTAATCAATCAAAGTTATTTAATAATCTGGGTTAAGCAACTCAGATGTGAGGATTTACTGCTTTTTTCTGTTATGATTGTAAATGTAATATATTTTTAGTTATGTGCTGTTTGTTTGAGAAAAAACATTAAAGATAGTAATAAATAAATAGAAGTAATAAACATTAATAATAAAGGCAGTGATTATTAGTCGCAGACCTAAATATAACTTTAAATCATGTTGGTATAATATGTTAGACCACGTTTCTCGTCAATACATCAACAGCATTTGTGAATTGTTCTACAGTTCGTAGTTATGTGCCATTACACAGAGACTGTTACATATCTTGATGTCAGCTTCAGTGATGCCGTCTTTACCTGATCTATATAAAGTTTTTTTTTAAGCTTCATGTGACCATTCGTGACTGACCTTTACTCTTGTTGGCGTCTGTGTACGAGTAGCCCTCTGCCTGGCCAGTCTTGCGTCCGAACAGACCCCAGAGGTTGGGGCCCACCTTGTGCTTGCCCCCCTCCTCTACTGTGTGGCACTGGGCACACTTCTGGACGAAAGCCTTCTTTCCCTTGGCAATGTCTCCCATAGTCACCTGGAGGGACACAAAGTGAGGGAAAAGAGTGTAGTTAGGACCAATTGTGCAAAGCTAAATATAAATCTTAATCTATCCATACTCTGTCAATAATGTGCGTGGGTTTAGATCCATAAATAAAACTGCCCGGCTTCTATTCATAGACCTGAGTTCAAGGCAGGAAGCTCATTCACTGTCCCAGTCAGACCGGCGCCATCTTGTGAAGGTCGTGTAAGGTGAAAACTTACTGCACCTGCTGCAACACTTTTTTTTAACCCTTCATTCAAATAGGTCGTGGTTTCCCCCAGAACTCTGACAACCTGCCGAGATCATGTGAAGGAAATCCAACAAGAGACCCGCACAGGAAACCGCATCACCCCCGCATTCAAAAGCTTCCATCACTCCGGTTCACAGCGCTTCATTCTGGGAGCTCAGGCAGCTTCAGCTCCGGTTACTCCGCTAGAGAAGCTGCCAGGTTTGTCCGGTAAATAAGGGTTGTCTTAACAGTGTGAGGGTCAAAGAGTTTAAAACGAGCCAACGTTAACGGACTTAGCTAAACGTGTGTTGACTCAGAGGAATGAGCGGTGTTACGGCGAAATGTGTTTCCTCCCTTTCTCAAATCAAGGACAGGAAGAACGTTAATAAAACATTAATAACTAGCTTAATAACTTCCGATAAATCAGCCCAACTTCCATCTACAATCATTGGACGCTTCCACTTCAAAATAATGCTAATTCACTTTGTTGTTTTGTGTTTTAGAATAATGGTTTTACCATCACCAGGAATCATTTAACACGAGTAACACATTTATACGTAACCGGTTTAGACCAAGACCAGGGCCAGGACGGACAACTGAGCCAAATGTGACACTTCATTGGAAAACGTGGCTACAAATTTATTACAACACTTTTTACAACTGTCATATCTGAAGTAGATAAACTATCTACAACTAAATGAGTTCTTACCGTATTTATAATGAGCTAACAGTTAACACGACTGAAGGGACGGCAGCAGCTGGATCTCGGTTTATATATCATAACTGTCATTTTATATCTAAGGGATATTTTATATTGTTATTTGAGTAAACGTGAAGGTAAAGCTAGCTTATATATGACAGTTCATACAGGCTCTAACATGGCGGGTTACCGGCTCACATCCTTCTCATGAAGCATCAAGGACATTCACTTCTGCCACTAAGAAACTCAAAGTACTGACAAATGATGTGGGATTTCAACACACACATTTTCTGTTTGACAGGTCACTGAGTTATAGAATTACCGTTAGTTTGACCTGGCTAACCTGCTCGTAAGCTTAGCCGGGGATGTGTGACCCAGCCCGGCTGTCAAGGATGCTTCAATGTCGGCGTCCAGATCTCAACGCTGCAGTGTTAGCTAACAAGCATAAACGACACTAGCAAAGTCTGGTGACCTTAGATATGTATCTGTCAAACAATTACACAATCTCACATTATATTAGCGCATTAATCTTGGATAACGGTTTAAGCTGATTTTAGTTAACGCAAAGAGAGCAGCCGAGCTATTCACCAACATGGCCGCCAACGTTAGCTACAAAATACCGTTAGGACTCTGCATCTCCCTCATCATGTTTCAGCTTCATTTCCAAAGACAAAAACAGCAAACTCAATCTCTCTTTGATATAATAGTTCAAGAGGAAATATAGAAGTTTACCTTTTGATAAAATTCTGCAGGGTTAAAATCACTCCGGTGTCGTTTCTCTCGGCCGATGAGCCGCTTTCTGTCGGTCGTAAAGAAGGTCAGTCCGCTTTAGAGGCGCCGGCTTTTGACGTCATCATCAATCACGTGTCATTCCGGGCATGTGCAATTTCCACAAAAGATGTTTCCTTTACAGAATGAATGCTTAAAATTTCTTTGGATGTTAGCTTGCATTGAGTATATAAGTTCAAATAAACACGGTTAAAGGACATTTTAAAAGTGCAATATTCTAGAATTGTCGCTCGTCCCGTAGGAGATGAGACAAGGATCCAGGGAAGGAAGTGATAAGTGTATTTTGGTGCTTATCCCCGCTTCATGTCGCATTCTCCAGCTTCCTCTGTGGAGTAAAAGCAGCCGTATAAGGAGACACATGAGCCCAGGAAAATGTGCATTTATTTACTGTTAATATGGACAAATTAAAGTATCTATTAATACGGATATTTTTGTTTGTCAATTGTATTCCACCTCCTAGGTTTTGGGAATATGAACAAACTCAACATATCTACATATTTCTCTCTCTATGTAATGTAAAATATTTTGGTTCGACATGTTGGTGCTTTCATATAATATTCAGGATATTCTAAAGGTGTGTAAATTATCTTTGATTTCAATAAAAATTTCCAAGGTTGAGACATTCATTCACATAAAATAGCCTCAGAAAACTGTAACTGACCTTTAAAACAGGAAGACAAAGCATCATTTCAACTATTCAATGACAATGACAAATAAACTCACACACTATATCTGGTCTCAGAATGCCTCTCAGGTCTATGTAGTTTAGTATTAAATAATAGAAATTTAGTAATTCAGTAATAGTAAAGTAAAAGTTTAAACGTGAAGCACACCTCTAGAGCAGACATCACAAAATCAAGGCATGGAATAAGGAGAAATATTAGAGTAATAAATAAACTGATAAAAATAAGTGATTAATAAAACTTAAACAAATGGATCTTGAGCTGATTTTTAAAAGGTCACCACAGTGTCCTCAGTCTCAAAGAAGACAGTTAAAGTTAAGGTCACAACATCAAAAGTCACAGTGCCCTTCAGGTTCAATTGAGGTGACTTGGAAAGACTTCATAATCCTAGATCCTATAGTGCTCAATGCAGTTGCAGATGGTTGGCAAAAATTCACACAGATCAATAAAAGTTTATATGAGATTCACAGTGAAAAGCCTGAGTCTGCAAGATGTAATTTATATTTGTGCCACAACCACAATAAAGCTATAAAGCTATTACAATATAGGCATTTGTCCTCAAGGGGGTCACTCAGTAGTTGCTTTAATCACACACATACATGTGCAGACACACACACACACACAGCATATGGTGGCACAGACATAGATCATTCCTGAGAACCTCAGCCCAGCCTAGCACATAAGTCACAAGCCTCTGACGCCATATCATCAGCTGATGTGTTGTATGTTATGTGAGTAAATGACATAACATACTTTATCCCATATATGAATAAAATATAGTTGTGTCATACAGCCCATTCATATATTGTTATTGTTGACAAATATTTAAATATTTTTCTATATTGAGCTACAGAGGTGGAATGTAACTAAGTACATTTTTTCAAAGTGCTGTGAGAAAAATTTGAGGTACTCATACTTTACTTGAGTACTTTAATGCATAAATATTTCATAGTTCTAGCTTCTAAAAGGGGTGAATTTGCTGCTTTTCCTTTTATTTAGTTATTTATTTATTTACTTTTTGGACTGTTGGTTGAACAAAACCAAGATTGTGAAGGTGCCACTTTGGGTAATTGTGACAGCATTCCCTTAGTATTTTCACAACTTTTACACACCAAACAATCTTTCAATTGATAAAGAAAATAATACACAGATAAACCCAGAATGAAAATGATCATTAGCTGCAGTCCTATTAAAGATAATTCAGGATGAGCTTCACATAAACCAACTACAAATCAACTGTAAAATTCCGCCTTTGGGCATGACGTTATGTAATGATATAATGTAAAATAATACATCACTAAAATGGGTCTTTCAGTGAAGTAAAGAATATTTCCTCCATCACTGCTGAGTTACATAAACTTTCTGCTCCATCTTTTGTAACCTTCACCAACCGAGAACAAGAGAGTGTTCTTACATCTTTCATACAGTAGGTGGCAGTAAACGTTTACTGTCTTTCTCTATGGTTCGCTACTGTTTGATCTACTGGCCGCTTCACAACTGTGGGAATTACCACTGAGAGTACTACCTTTTGCCAAAATAATCGCAAATCACGAAACAATTCGTGGCCAACACATTTGAAAGACTAAATCACATGAGTGATGTAAATTTCTACTCACGATTCACGAACAGTAGCCTTATTTTGGATCTCTGCGTTACTTCTTTTCGAGTTGTTCCACGTTGAAGCTGGAAGTTCCGTATACTGCTTGAAGGCAGCACCAACGGCTGAGCATTAACCAAAGATGGAGGAATATCCGTCTAAACAGGCGACTGAGAACCTGGACGACCCTCCCAACAGCCGACTGTTCGCCGTCACCAGTCGGTCCATCACCGAGGATGAGCTGTGGGAGAGTTTCTCCACCTTCGGGGACATTCAGGGTGTTTGGGTGGTGAAAGACAAACAGACAAAAGAGTCCAAAGGGATCTGCTATGTGAAGTTCGCCAAGTCGTCCCAGGCCTGTCTGGCTATGGAGGAGATGCACGGAAAGGTTCTGGTGGAAGGGACCAAACCCATCAAGGTAACACTGATCACTGCAGTTTCATATCAGTGTTTGAGGGTTTCAGTTAGGCAGTTGATAAATTAAACTCGGTGCGCCTGCTCTCGTTAGCTTGCTAGAATGCTAACAGAGAGGCTAACATATGGTACATTGGAGAGCGATACTTGAGTTCTAAGGGTGAGTTCACCTTAGTGACAACACCCACGTGACCCCTCTGTCTCCTCATGGTGTCCAGACATGCTGGTAGTTCATCAGACTTTGCTGAAGTCCTCCCTCCTCATCCTGGGCCTGAGAGTGAAACCACCACCTATCGACCTCCATGTTCCTGCTTAACACCTGCTGTTGCTTTTATTATTATTGTTATTGACTCCTCATGCAATGTGTGTTGCATGTTCTCTCTCTCTGTCGGTTTGTCTGCCTGTCTCTCTCTCTGTCTTTCTTCTGACTGCACAAGTTATAAGTATGGCAATAAATGACAAGAATCCTCTCTTGTTCGATTGTGATGCTCAAAGCAAATGAAAACAACTCAACTTGTCCCTACTGAAGAACTTGGCCTTATGAAAACAACCAGGAATGTGGATTATCTTGACTAACCAGGTCACCATGAAAAGCTTTGAGCAGCACACACCGACCTTTCGATTCACCAGTTTCCATTTGTTTCTCCTTTGTATCGAAGTGGCAGCTCAAGTTTCAGAAGCAAACTTCTCAAAACCCTCACAACCATGCCACATAAAACCCAAAATGATTAGCATGACTAGATACCACAAGGAGAAGGGGAGAAAATGTTTGGAAAATTTAGGTCAGCTGACTGTTTCAGGAAGGTGCCTGACAGAAATGAACTCCTCCAAGTCTATTGATTCATGTGATCCTTTACATGTTGATGACAAGACTTATAATTGCAAAAATATTTAAGAATCCTTATTTCCTTTTCTCACTGGCCATGTAGGTGTTTATTGCCCAGTCACGGTCTTCAACAAGACACAGAGACGTTGAGGATGAAGAGCTGACCAGGATCTTTGTCATGATCCCCAAAACCTTCTCAGAGGAGGACCTTAAAAACACTTTCAAAGTAATATCGTCCACCTCTCACTTTGTCACACTGTTTTTCTGACAACAATAATAAATATGCAAAGTAAAATACTGTATATTGGCTTTAACTACTGTCTCTTGCCATATTATGTGTCAACGGATTGTGTGTAATCCTAAATAACCAGTTAAGAGGGAAGAATGCAGATCTTTGATTCTTGTCTCTCTCTGTCTATGACTCTTTCAGGAGTACGGTGATATTGAGTACTGTGTGATCATCAAGAATAAGTCCACAGGGGAAAGTAAAGGACTGGGCTACGTGAGATACTACAAACCCTCCCAAGCTGCCCTCGCTATAGAGAACTGTGACAAAAGTAAGATTGCATCAAATTATTTTACTGGTTCATTATTTGTGGTACAAGTGGCAGCAGAAAAAAATGCTGGGAGACATTTTGCCTTTTTACACACTCATAACTGAACTTTCACTATACAGTGAACAGAATATTTAGTGTGTTTGTGTGAACTGCTGTGGACATTTTGGTCGCTCAGAACTGTCATGTTGATGGTAATTTTCTCATTAGCTTACAGAGCGATCCTGGCTGAACCTCGCACCAAGGCCACAGCAACGGAAGACTACACCGGGGGAGCAGCCAGAGGTGATTACATGGGTGCTGCTGACTCCATGAACCAGTATGCCTTTCCTATGGGTACGCATGGTGTTTGACATCCTAATTCTGTTAGTCCATGAGAAGTCCATGACCCACAGTTACATGAAATCAATAGTTAAAGTCACACCTTTGATGTGTTGCTTGTCACTTCAGCTTTGCGTGCCAGGGGGAGGAACAGTGCATTAAAAATATGGGGGGGCTTCTTGTTATTAACTAATTGTTGTTAGCAGTAAACTACCAAACCATGGGGATATGTTGCTATTTCTCTGTGTTTAGAAAAAATCCATACAGTCACACTGAATGACAATGTGAATTTGAATTCTCTTCTTGAAAGTCTCTGAATCCCTTCCTGCAGTTGTCTCTGTCCTGTCATTGAGCTTGGTGTCCCTCTTCCTTCAACAGCTGACCCCAGCAACTATGCAGTGTTGGACTACCGCTCCGGTGACTTCACCCGGTGCCTGATGATGTCGACACGTGCTGCACTTACCCAGGAGCAGATTTTTGCTCTGTTTGACATCATTCCTGGTATGGAATACTGTGAGCTGCAGAGAGACGCCTATGGAATGAGCAAAGGTTAGTGACTAAACACAAGATATGGGCTTTACTCCTCTGGGCTCTATAATACTGTACATTGGAATCAAAACAAAATGAATGTGTCTTTGACAGAATATTGTGACATCGAGGTGCTAGTTTTTATCTGTGAGAAGTGTGTGACCAAATGTAGATGTACACTTGCTCTGAAGCCACAGTTATGTGTGTAATAAACCAAAAATAATACATCAATGACTGGCGCATGTTTTTAATCTTTCTCAGTCTGACCAACAGACAAAAACCAAAAGCTTTTCAAATTTGAAATGAAAGTGGAATTATCAGAGATTTTCCACTTCTTTTTTTGAATCAGTTTAAAAAGTAGTGTTGTTGATTTCTAGATCAAGTCAAAAAATCCAGAATTGTTTAACTGTAGTTTGTAATTCAGTCTTTGAATGTTGGATCTGTTCATTTTGATGACTACCCATACTATACTATACATACAATACTATACTGTACAATACTTTATCCTCTCTCTGTCTGTCTCTCAGGTCACGCTTTGATTCGCTACAGTAACCTTGGATCAGCAGTTTATGCCAAGGAAAAACTGAATGGTTTTGAATATCCACCTGGAAACAGATTGGCAGTAAATTTTGTTGATGACGGAGAGGACCGCAGCAGGTACACACACACACACACACACACACACACACACACACACACACACACACACCCCATGTGTATACTTAATACACAACACAGCATTCATTTACTGTGTGTCTGCAGAAGGGTCACAGCTAATTGAGGCGTGGAGCAGAAATGCCCTTTAAAGTTAATATATGCATTAATTTAAAAGTTGGGACCAAAATGCCACTGATAATTAACAGTAACCTTCTCTACACGTCTTCTTGGTCTTTATTTGTTGTTAAATATTCATGGATGAATGCGATGGTTACCCCCTGTGGGCCACAGTGACTGGACAGTTGTTTTTCCTGCCCTGATGAAAGAGAAAAGGGGCAAACAGTCTTTATATAGTAAACAATGCAGTACAGAATGTGAAGCAGTGCAAGTTGTTGGCACCACATCGCTGAGACCTAGACGAAATCCTCACATGAACCATTGTGTTAACAGAAAAAAAAGCAGCGTCACCAGTAAACTGGTCTGGGTGGAGTCAGGAAAATGGCACCATCTGTACACTTATTTATGTGTGTCAAAAAATGGGTTTTTATTTGCTTGTGTGCAATACAAAGGTTGAATTTAAAAAGGTTTATAATAACCATAAAAATAATCTTAAAGACACATGGAAAGTATTGTTGTCAATGTCACTTGGAATTTGATATCTGCAGCAAAGTGTCTCCTTTTGTCTCCAACCTCGTCTGTGAGTAGTCTGGTCACCCAGCAACAACTTGAAGGGTTCGAACCATTAAAGATCAGCTTGAAACAGCCCGTGTGTTTGTGTGTAGTCCTGTAGGTCGGATGGCCATGCAGTTTGTTGCAGCCCAGATGATGTCTGCAGTGTGGAACGGCCCCTCCACCAGCCAAGTGATGAAACCTTCTGTGAGTACAGTAAATCAAGGCCTGAATTAAATTGCTTCAGATCACATGGCTCTTTAGCTCTCTGAGCTCTTTTACCACTTTGGCGGGTGTCACTGTTTTCTCCTTGCATGAGATTCACACTCATTGATTCTGCTAAAGACTTTTTGTTGAGTGAAGCGAGGTTACTGTCCACTGTTGTTGCAGTTAAGATATCGGTTGAATCAGGGCTATAGAGACTATAAATAATGCAAGTGCAAAGTTTTTTCTTCATCTGCAAAAGACAAAATTTAATCATCATCATAACTTGAGAAAATTATTCACTCTGTAAATAAGAACTCAAGGTTAATTACAGTTGTGGGTAATAATTCCTCCAGGCTTCCTCGACCACCTCGAACACTTTACAGATTAAACAAGTCATGAAATAAAAGTAAACACTTCCTCAGGATGTAACACACTTAACCAGGGAACTGATATTATAAAGATAATACAATATGTGCAGTTAGAAAATCAGAATGTTTAAAGTGATTCACTGACCTGGGGTGTGTTTGTTGGTATCCACCAGGGCTTCTCTGCTGTCTCCCCAATGTCCCGGGTTCAGACAGACGTCAACCTGCCTCCTCTGAAGAAGCTCGCTCCACCTGACAGCAAGACGAAGGAGCGCTTGTTTGTTGTGTTCAGCCCCTCCCCGCTGCCCCCGGATGTTCTGGAGGATGTTTTCTGGTAAATGTTCCTGCACTGACTCTTCATTTGACTCAATTATAACATTGTAAATGTACATTATTATATAAATGTGACGAAATGAATAAAACAATGGTGCACGTGGTGAAAATAATGGGTCATTAGCCAAATGGTCAGAGGTTCAGTTGATCCCAGCTCTAAAGATTAGTCACTGCAAATGACTGTGGATGAGAGCGTCAGGCTAAATGCTCTCAAATGACAGTGTAATGTTGCCATTAAAATGATGCTCCAGACAATCAGCGTAAACAAATGTCCCTGCTTTACAATTAAATGTTTTTTTTCTCCCACCGTGTCTCCTCTGTCTGGCTCTCTGAAGTCGCTTTGGTTCCCTTATTGAGGTCCATTTGGTTCCTGGGAGGAAGGTTGGATACATGAAGTATGCAGACAAACAGGTGAGACTCTGAACGTATGCTGGATAAACTTTTTAATATTTAATAATATTTCCGTTATTTCGCCTCTACATTTCAAATCCTGCCAACCACATCAAAATTCCCCCTCCTCTTCTATGTCTATCTGTCTCTTTCTCAGTGTGCAGATGAGGCCATGGCAGTGCTCCACGGTCGAGTCGTCAATGGAGTAAAGATGAAGGTGATGCTGGCTGATCCTCCCAGAGAGGAATCCCATAAACGTCCTCGTACCTACTAGGACCACGTGATGGGAACGACTGGTAAGTGCCAGGTTTTCTGCTGCAGGGACCAGAATGAATAACTGGACAAATTGGTACCAAAGTATATTGTATTCTGGTAGCAGTGTGTTTTACATATAGGCTCTAATTGTATTGTGTATAAGGTCTGTCCACACGGTTTGTGCACGTTTCTTGAATGTAACACCAGTGTGTGTTGCAGCGCCTTCATGTCGATGTGATCACTGACCACCCAGTAAAGAAGCTCTTAATGCAATGATAAACAACATGAGGCTTCACTAACTAGAACTTCTTCTCTCAGTTGAACATGCTGACTCTTGGTGCTCTGTACCACATTTCTTTAAACTGACCTTTTCAGATTCTGATCAGTGCTGTCGTTATACCATTATAATCAAGCACGGCACTATTATCCTGCTTCCCTGCTTGCAGGGTGTTAGATGTATACTATGATACAATTTTAGTACACACAATACTTTGTCCTTAATTCACAGTCTGAAATGTTTTTACCTCCCAGTGAAAATGCTTTAGTTGCAAACTTCCACAGACTCTGTATGAGAGCTTCTTCCATCTTGTTCACCTGCAGCTCTCCACACAACTGTGCTTCTTAAAACTGTTTTTGCTGTTTGTCAGGAAAACACTTCTCAGTCTGACAAGATGTCAACAAGTTTCTGATGACGCTTGTTTCTCTTCCTGTGAATAACACTGCAGCTTCTTGTTCCCTAGGCGACTGTTGTCATGACACAATGACACCTGACCTGACCGACCAACCGACATCAAGACCTTCCCCCGACCTCTGACAAAACCTTTGACACCTGTCTGACCTCTGGTCAGTGACCTTGCTGTGACTCACTGATATAACAAGTACCAGTAGCATCCTCTACTAAAATGGAGTCTTAATCATATACAGTCTGTGAACAGCAACAACAATGTTAATGTGTAGTTTATGTTGTTACGTGCTTTTATGCTTTTTACTCATATATTTTCAAACTTGACCCTGCTTTTGGCTCTTGTCAGCAGGACTAACCAATGTACAACTACAGCAGTATGACACGATGATTCATCAACAGACTGCTGAAGAATCACGTCAGTTCAAGTTTTAAAAGCTCATAAGTTACAGTGGAGTTCAGGTCATTGGCAGCATTTTCTTCATCTTCATGTGTGGGTAGGAGGCTGCAGCCTGTTGATGAGCTAACAAACAGGATATGTGAAGCTGAATCCAGATAGTTGTGGTTTTCAGATCTGGTCCTTCTTTTTTCCGTTGGTATTCCCTGTACTCCCACGTTGAGTTCAGTTCGAAGGTGTTTTATCAGACTGTGAACTTTTTTTGTCTCAGTAAAAAATAAAGATCAGTCGAACACTTCAACCTGTCTCGTCTCTTCTTTTGTAGCTGCCCAATGAAAAACTGTACAGTTAATTGCTGCCGACAGTTCACATCATGGACTCTCTGATGTCTTAAAATTCATCTTTGAACAGACAACAGCTTGGTTACTTTACAGTCTCTCCCAGTATGGGATCATGATGCTGCCTATATGACCCCCTCCACCACTGATGAAGACGAGGGTGTCACAAATGGAACAAGGTCAAGAAAAGACCCAAGAACAGATAAAGATACGTGACATACACATATCACCTATATTACCATGACAGTGGGAAGAAAGGGTATCTTTAAAACAAACGTTACAGCTACACATTCCTGAATAGGTAGTGAGCAGTGGATCATTACTCAAATATTAAGTTTAGCAGCTTTAATCATAACGTGGGACTTCATGCAAGAAGAGACACACACTGGATGTACAGTAATCTTTTATTTCTTCAGGAGGCATCTCATGAGAATATTTACAATACTGGGACAACAGGACCGTTTGGTTTCCCTGCTGGGGCTGAATCATAGCACTGATCTGGTCTCAGAAAAGGGGCCGCTACTTTAGAAACTTGGTCTTCCTTCAAAGGAATACATGAAATTTTTAACAGGGCTCAAACATCAGCTAAATGAATTAGATTTGCTGAAGGAAAACAATCTTCCAGAAAAAGATGAAAGTGCAACCTTAAACTACAGCCTTTAATTTGGTTTGAGAGCAGGTGAAGCTCTGAACAGACTCAGTTTCTTACAACAGAATCACTCCTGTTCATTTCCCACAACTCTTCTAAACATCCATCAATAATGCTTTTAGATAAAGTCTTATCTCACAAGTATAGTGCTTTCATTTTTAAGCCTGTACAATGTCTCACTCCGCAAATCACTGTATTCGATATTTAACTGATCAGGTAAAGAAGCACTTGAAACATAATTTATCAAAAGTAATTTCAATTTCAACGCAAGCCAGCGAGTGTGTCATGCAACAAAAAGTGCACAACAGCAGCCGAATTCTCTTCATGGAGATTCTGACACATTCATGATGGAGTTGGCCCTGATGAACCCTAATTGGCCCTGTGGTGAAAATCTGGACATCCAATGGACAAAAAGCAGAGGACATGGTGGGATGTGAGAGGGTGATACAGGAAACAGAGGGGGCAGAGACAGGCAGTGATGTCATGTTATAATCAGGCTTTATTACTGGAGTCTCTGAAATGTAGAATCATTCAAACATCTGGTCTCTTTGTTGTTTAGCTCCATGCATCCATCAGTCCATCCCTTTGTCACTTAGTCCGTCCTAACGTCCACCTCGCGCTCCCTCCCTCCCACGCGCTCCCTCTCAGTCCTCCAGCCCCAGTGTGTTGAGTTCCTCGTCGAGCTCCTCCAGATCTTCTCCCGTGAACAGGTTCTCATCCACCGGTACCTCCTCTTCGTCCTCCCCTCCTCCGTCCTCCCCGCCCCCCTCTGCTCCTGAAAGCCCGTTAGCCTCAGCGCCACCGCAAGCTCCGTTCAAATGCTCCTCTGTAGATGGACAGAGCAGGAGAAAATTGTTTAATCATGTTGCCTTATGTTATTTATGGATCAAAAGAACACACATTGTGCTTATTCGTTTCTCTTAAAGATCATTTTAACTTGTGATTTTAACGAAACTAACCAGTGGTAGAAATGAATTTTCTTACCATTGTCTGCTTCCGTTGGCTGAGTCCTGTTCCTAGAGGTGAAACGGTCCATTGATGCTACGGTAATGCCTGTGTTGTCAACCTCTTGTGGAACAAAACGGGATAAGTCTATGTCCTGGACCTCTGTTGTATTGATCTGAAATAAAAGTTGTAAGTGAGGTTTAGACAGGAGTGTGACACACGACAGATGTTAAAATAACGTGAGAATCAGGGAAAGTAAACTGGTGCGGCTGCTTTGTGTTGTGGCCTTGGAGGACTTAAAAAAAAAAAAAATCAGCCAGGAAATTAATCAAGGTACAAAAAAGACAACTAGATTTTAATTATGTTGGGATGAATGAAAAATGTTTCTATTAAACTTGTTGTGCATTAATTTACAGTCTAACTCTACTAAGCAGCACACAGGTGCAGATGATTAACAGGCAAATCATCTGCTGAGTGAAAAGCAGGCAGCTGCAGTTCAGCATGAATTAGACCATCTAAACACAGGAAACACTCTTAAGCTCAAAGCACTTTACATCACCTGTAAGAAAGCTGAATTATAATTGCTTATGGATGAGGCAAAGTAGAGTGTCTCACCTCTGAGATGTGGAAACTGAATGAATTACATTACATCACTCCAGCTACAGTCTTGGTTCCTGCTTGACTTCACTTTGTGCAGTTTGGTTTTGCAGCTCTAACTTTTCAATTTATGAGCTGAGTTTAGAAGTTTGGGCTCTACTTGTGATAGCTGAAGGTCATTTTCACTGTAAAACCAGAGCAGCAGCTATGATCTCAAGCATGTGAGGAATTCTCTGAATGATACATTTTGTTTGGACAATGAAAGGACTTGGCTAATTTCATCAATTTCAGCACTATAACAGGAACTTTGTTCACTGTGTTCTAACTATTTAAATGCTTAATCGCCACATATTTAAATATACAACATTTTCAGGATATTTCAGGACCTGCAGATAAAACACTGACAGACTGAGAGCTGACATCACAGCACTGTTACATTACAAATATTTGGTACCAACAGTGCAAACTATATCAGACATTAAACGATGCCGAGTGCAGTTATCGTGTTGGGACATCTCACTCCCAGTGCAAGGACCAAGGACCACACAGCACAAATCAACATGAAGTCATACAAAGCCAGATTAAATAACCACTGGCTGTAGAAGGTCATGATCTGCTCAGAAAACAGTCTCACTCATTCTGTGACAGTGTGCCACAGATCCATTTGAAAAGTGCTGATAGTTTCCTACTTACTGTTTGATCATCGTTCTCATTCTCATCATCATCGCTGGCATACTGAGTGTCATCGGCTTCAGCGTCGTCGTCATCCACCAACTCTGGACGGAACTCGAACACCTCGCGGCCGCTCACCTACAGATACGTGTGATTTAATTAAAGGATGTATTGCTGGGGAAATGTCTGCGAGCAACACCATCGCTGACAGTAAAACGAGGCAACATGAACACTCGTAAAGTGAACAGTCCAGAAACTTTGTGACACACAGACGACACACTGGAGCCAGACTTACCACTAATGATTTTCCAGCCTTAAAGTCAGCCTTCTTCTTCTCCATCTCCTCCCTCGCTTTGTCCACCTGTTCAGTGCATCCACATAAAAATTTGTAACTGTTATGATTTAGTAATTTGAAAATGTCTTGAATTATCAGAAGACCTAATTTTCACACGAAAATGTGAGTGACATTTCTGGCACTGCCTTGACGAGTTGATAAAAGGATGAAACATGTTCTGACCCTCTCCTGCCTTTTCCTCTTCTTCCAAGCCAGGAAAGTCTCCAGGGTGATCCGAGTCACATCAACACCCAGAGCGGCGCGCTGCAGGGGGAGAGACAGACATCAGGACGTGGACAGTAAAGACAGCTTCCTCAGTAATATCAGTCACATGGGGGACTGACAGGGCTTCTGACATCAGACCCTGCGTGGTGGCTTTGATGGAGGACCTCAAATTTGGGCAACAATATCTGGATGGCTACAGATACTGGACATCAAATTTGACTTCCTCCGACTTGATTTATTTCTGAGTAGTTTTGACCAATGATCTTTCTTGTGTTTTCAGTCTGTCTGTAGAGTCAGACGATTTACAACTTTACAACTCATCTAACTCTGTTTAAAATTGTTTTACTGTATTTTAATATGTATTTGTGAAGCACTTTGTAACTGTTCTTAAAGGTGCAACAGAATTAAAGTTTACTTGCTAAATAATTATTTGTACTAATGTCATCTCGTTAGCTAACATCTAAAAGAACAGTGCACTGTCTTGTTACCACATGTGATTTAAACACCAACGTCCAATACATCACATCACAATATTTTTAAGGACAATATTTTAGACTGTAAATTGTTTTTAAATTTTGATAGTTTTTTGTTTTCATCCTCACCTCATTTTCTATCAGTTCCTCCAGCGAAATTTCCTCCTCTTTCTCCTCCTTCTTCTTGTCTTTTTTTAGTACAAAGCCAGGTGGCAGGGCGTGCCGGTACATACAGTTATCACCTCCTCCGGGACACACCCAGAACCAGCCGTACTTATTATTCTCTATGGCATCCAGGAAGTACTTGCACACCTGCAGACAACACAAGATAGTAGATAATGTTACAATGAGAGAAAACAGACAGCCTCTTGTCTTATTACTGTATTTAGCTGGCTGAATTTTAGGTTTGAGTGGCTGTCAAGTGGGTCCATCTGTCTGGGCACTAACAGCCATGAGACTGCTGATTAACTGAGTCCATCACGAACAGAAAATCCTTGCTTTTTAGTCATTTTAAAAAACTCTGCTCTGAGAAAAAGAGGGTTAGCCGGTGCCAAAGGGACACACAGTTTGGCTTTAATTCATGGCCAATTTGACTCTCAGTCAACTGTGAATACCACCAGCAATAAGAGGAATACATTAGGGATCAAAGATTTATGTAATGAATAATTAAATCCAACACCTCCACTAAGGCCCAAACCTAGTTCATCTTAAGCCGTTGGACTGGAAGAATGTTACAAATTTGAGCTCCATTCGAAAAGTTATCTTTCTCCTTAAAGTTTCTCACAGTTTTTTGAAACAAATGTGACACTGATGGAACATTTATCTTGACTCATTGTTCATTATTCATCATCAGAACAGACTTACGATTTGTGTTTTGGCTTTCTTCTTCTCTGCCTCTCCGTGTTTTTTGTTGACGACCTCCTCCAGCTTCTTCTCATCCCAGTTCTCCATGGTGTCTAAACAGAACAAACCATGTGTTCGTTAATTCAACAAATTATCAAGCAATGAAAAAAGGCTTCCAAGAAATTCACAATGGTGAACTTTTTGTGCTCATTTTGTGTAATATGGATACCAACACTCTTCACTACACTTTACTACCGTACTGCTCATATAACTAATGCTGAACAAATCACTTCAAAAAGAAACCGAGACATGAGAAATATATGCTCAAGATTCTTGAAATTACAATAATAAAAGCCAAGCAAATCTCAAAATTGTCAAAGTTTTTGCCAGATGACCGAGTTATTAATTCATTTCAGCCTTTACACATGATTATATCATAACGTTCTACTTTTTCTGAAGTGGAAATCATGATGCAGCAACGATGACATCACTCAGCACGACACTGCATTATAACACATCCTGTTCACCTACACCACAAACTAACCTTTCTCCAGGTCTTCATCTCTTTCATCCACGTAGACGCTTCTCTTCTCACACTTCCTCTCCATTGACAAATCATGGCTGAACTTACACTTGTCACCTTTAGTACACTGGCCCTGCTTAAAGAATGCACACAGCACTGACTTTGGGTCAACACCTGCAGAAAAGAGAGAGGAAATTTAATGACAACCAGCAAATATGTGGTATATTTTTACATGACGAGACAATAAAATGAAAATGAAAAGATTAGCAAAGTGAAAACTGATCAATCTTGTGTCAGTTTCACAGACTTTGTGTTGGTTACCTTTGCTGACTTTCTGGGCAGCAACAACTGGTTTAAACAACTCATTGAGTTCCTCCAACTCTTTCTTCTTATCAGTCTTCTTGCTGGTCTTTTCGGCATCAGCCTGAGCAGCCTATACACACAAACACACACACACAGATGGCAGATATATTTAAAAAGACGACCTGATCCAAAGAAATTAGCTCACAAAGATTCAAATAAGTTGTTTAATTTGTTGTACATATCTGAGCACACAGAGCAGTTTATCCACCACAAAGCCAGGTGACTAAAAGCTCCTGACAGGTGGTGCAATCTAGTCAAAAATCTGTTGCTTTTCCTTGTTCTTCTGTCTCTTAAAAATGTGGCATTTTCACAGCTGACATTCTTAATTATTTGTTAAAAAGAGAAGAATCAAGGCAGAGAGACAGGAATGTTTGATTTGTGAACAGTTCAAACAGAGAATGAGACAAAAACAGACACTGAGAAGAAGAATCAGCTCCTAACCTGTCTGGCACTTTGTTGTCCATATTTGACTTGCTGGGTAACGTTCTTGATGTACTTCTGCTGCTTGGCCCCTTTCTTGTTCTTCAAGCCAAATGTCTTGTCCTGGGAAAAGGAAAAAGTTAGTAAAAATTGTCAGTCACATAATTAACAGCAAACATCCCCTGAGAAGCCATAAGATTTTGGGTGTCCCAGCTGAATGTTTTAGAAGCATAGAGAAATCTTTGGCTAATCCAAAGTGGTGCCTCTAGGCTGCAAGACATGACTTAATGCTCTGGTGACAGTCTGACAGTGTAAAATCCTGCAACATGACTGCGGCTGGTTTATAATGACCCACGTCTACAAACCAACCATGAAATCATGTGGCATACATTGGCTGAAGAGTTATAAAAACAGACAGCTTGCCTTGTGATGCATTTTCATGAGAGTGGCTAGGAAACAAAGACACAAGTATGTCTCTGCTTATACATCCTTTCTATATAACAACACTACAATTCAGACATTCATCACACAGCCTGACAGGCCTCAAAATTAAGATCACAAAGTCTTGGCACAGACTGTGAACAAGACTCACCTCAAACAGTGTGACATGCAATTAATCTGAAAGACAGCAGTTATCACTGTGTGTAGGGGTCATAAACTTGAGGACAGCAGCTGTTTTTGCTGGATACATTAACGCCAACATGTGGACATGATAGTGGTTAATAAATGATTTCAGGGAAACCAGAATGTGATTTGAGCCACGCAAAGATACAGCAAGTAAGATTCATTATGTGACATTGGTATAATCTGTCAACTCTAAGACGGCAACAAGCACCGGGTCAACAACAATCTGTCTCAGCAATTGACCAAGTCTTTAAGGAGGAGAGAGCTGTAATAAATCAGGTGTGACAACTGTTTTCCAGGTGGATTCGTCTGGAATCACTGCTCAAGACTACACGAGATGAACTGTTTCTAAATGTGTTTCTAATTCAGCTAATGTATTTACAGACTCTTATCTAGATGTGATATCATTTAGACAATTTATATTTTCAGAGAAAGGAGACTGTTTAAACTGAGATATCGCAGTGACCGTATGTAGCAGTGTGTTAATGATTTTATGGGACTATATTCAGCCAAAGATTAACTTGTGACCTGTGGCTCATATCAGTTTGTAGCTGGACAACAATGGAGATGTATGAAAGAAAACGTTATTACAGGCTTTGGATACACATTCAATATCTGTTAACAAAATCAATTAATTGTTGATGTTTTTCATGTGAATTATAAGCAATCAACCACATCCTTTAGCAAACAGACCACAGACGACAGGCAAAGTAGACATGTCCTGTATCACTAACGTAGGAAATTAGACAGGTGGTAGATGTTGTCTTACTCCTAAATACAAGATAATGTCCCTGACAACATAATAAACCATCAGGTACATCAACACGTTGCAGTGCAATATGTGGCTGTGAATGTACAGCTGCAAAAGGCGGCTAATGCTAACAAGCCGGTAATGTTTCACTCACAGAAAGATGACAACTTATTAAGGTTAGCAGAGTCAACATCAGTATTATAACAATACTCTAACATTTGACAGCACTCAAATCAAGGTTAGTAATGTCTAACTTCCTCCTAATTTATCTAAACAGGCTCAGATCTGGTCCCTCATCTGTCCTGGAGGCCGAACAGTTACAGGCCCATCTCACCGCGTTTTGTTCTCCTTCACCTACAAAAACAACCCAGCTAACCTTATAATTCACTGCAAAGACGTTATGTTATGGTTCCTAGTTTTATCTGCTGACCTTAGGGACATAAATCAACCGTTGTAGGAGGATTGTGAGCTCTTCTTGCGGCGGTAGGGCCCTGCTAGCTGCTTGACCGCCTCAGTGAGAATCATGCATTTGTCAAAATTAGCCTCCTGACAGTTGGCTAACTCGCTTATGATTGAATTAACGTTGCAGAGATTCGCATTTTTGTTGCAAGGCAAATCAATTAATCACAACGACTAGTGAATAATTACGTAAATCTGACAACTGCACAGAAGTCAGAGTAACTTTAACTTCCATTTGTCGGCACTTGCGTTAGCTTAAGATAGCACAAAACGACAGCGGCTAACGCTAAACGCCGACATGCTAACTCGTGTTATTTTTACCTCAATTATCTTTTCCTTTTTCTTCTCTTGAGTTTTTTTATTCCCCGCGGGCTGGGCGGGTTTCTTGGGAGGCATGTTGGCTCAGGTACAGCTGTGTTAAAATCGCGTATAGCTGAGTATTAATGTATTTTTAATGTGGTGTTTCGGCTGGGAAGTCAGCGCCACATTAGCCGGTTGTTGCTAACACAGTACAGCAACGTCGCTCTGAGGCCACATGTGAGTTGTTGATGTTCTGTGGCGTCATCACGCACCACGAGAGGCCTGACGGGTACTGTAGTCTATGTAAAAAGAAAGTTATCCATCTGACTAAAACCAACTAAAACAAAAATAGAAAACAAACCTGCTTCTTTTAAACAAGCACCAGGATTTTTAACCCCCCAAAAATGTTTATATTCACCAATACTTTTTAAATAAATATATATTTTTATTTTCATTGGATTTGACTGCTTTTGTTTTATTTAGTAAAAACATTAATAAATAAATAAATAAATAATAGGTCTACTATCACACAGCACAAATGATCAAAGAAATTATATCATTGTAATAAATATAGTAGATTTAAGTGGAACAAAGTGGGGGGACGTGTATCTTACTGATGCACCAGAAAATTTATTCAATACCTCGATATTGTGTATTTGGATTCATAATATGTTTGGACAGTAAAGTGGAGTAGTGGGGTTTAACCATAGACTGTGTGTTTAACTCAAGAACCACTTATTGCAGTTACAGTTTTTAACCCCCAGGTGGCAGTGTTGAAATATCTGCCAGCTGGGTTGAGAAGTAACAGATGAGAAAGTCACTGACCAGTTCAGTGGTCAAGTATCATCAAAATCCTAACATATATCCTTAGAAAGCATAAACCTGATATCAGAATCAGAATTAGAAATGTGGTCCCTAGAAAAAACTGACTGATTCAAGCACCTGAATGGAAAATCTAGATCAAAACGAACATATTGTAAATAATGTATATAATGTATATATATTGGAAAAGTCTTATTGAATTTTAAACAGGTTTTTATCAATGTTGTTTATTCATGTTGTTGTTTTTGAAAAGCACTGTGGCACAAGTATCTGATTATTACAGCCACCTACATGAACAATTCCTGCAGAGGTAAGGCGATAAAAATACCAACATCAACTTTCATTAAGACTGTAATTTGTGTAACAGTTTATTTTGCCAGATTCAAGCCGAATCCTGGAGCCTGCAGCGACCGAATGATCAAGACAAGCGAGTCAAAATCTTGGCTTGAGTAATGGGAGTCCAGAGAAGCCAAATGGCAAAAAAATGGAGATGATTAGATGAATTATGTCGGAGGCGTTTACACAAATATATTAGTAAGAAAATTCATTGTGGTGCAGAAAGTGATGTTGAAGCTGGTTCACCTCATTCCAGGAAAACATGAGGGGAAAAGAGCTGTGTTCCTACAATAGGTGGTTTACAAATAATTGTCCTCAGTATAAAAAAGGTTGTTACAGAGCCACCATCTGGCTAGTGGGCATATGACTGTTTTATTAGCATTTTGCCTCTATTTAATAGTTTGATTATATAGACCGTCGGTCAATTAAGACACCCCTGGTATGACTTTTACTGCCGGAGTATTGGATGAAATTTTAGACCTATCTGTAAACCCAGACTGTGGAGCTTGTATGGTCTCTGAGCTCCAAGTGCTTTGGGTGGAAATTAAGGGAAAGCACAAGAAGAAGAAGAGCAACAAACTGTGCACCGACAGGGCTGCGGTCCTTTGTGTCTGAACTCCTGCTAAGAAGAAAAAGCCCTTCTTTGTAACCAGGAGCGTGAGATCGTGTCACGGCTGCGGGGCGGAGAGCCAACCAGCAGTGGTTTTACTGCCTCAGCTGCTGATTCAACTTGATTTAATTAGATTTCACTTAAGTTACTAATGTGATTTCATTTGGCACATTTGACACGTGTGGCCTTCATCCACGTCCTGTCTCAGCTCGTCGACCGGCTTGCTGTTTAGGATATGCAAGCGCGTGTGTGTGTGTGTGTGTGTGTGTGTGTGTGTCGTACAGCAAACTAAGGCACAGTCACGAGCCAAAATGGGTCACACTCGCCTGCTCCTTTTGGGCTCTCATTTGCTCTCGTGTGTTTTAATGAGCCTTAGTTTTAAGGGACAACATTTACTCAGTTTGGGTGCCCACATAATGACAATACTAGTCGTGTGCTTTAATGAGTCCCAGAGTGAGACAATGACTCTGCTCTGCTAACAGCATCCGTGGCTGCAAACATGTCATCAAGTCATGCGTCTGCTGCTGTCTTTAGTGCCTGCTCACATGCTCCGGTGCAACTTTATTTCATTACATCTGATGTGCAGATATTTATTTATGACATGTTTGTCATGCATGGCGCCCTTCCACCATGCAACTCAGCTAGCTGGCGAATGTGTATGTGTGTGTGTGTGTGTGTGTGTATAATAATGTATATTGATACAACTCCTGACTGCATGGCTGAAGGCTAGATTTTAAGATAACAGAGGTGGGTAATATTGCCTCAAGCAAACTTTCTCTGTGTTTCTCTCTTTCTCTTGCACACCCTCCCTCTTCCTCTTGGATCTTTGTGTGTATGTGCGTGAGGGCAGTTAAATAAATCACACTATGTGCTACACGACCATTTTCCCCTATAACGGCCTTCTTCATATTCATACAAACATCGATCTTTTCTGCAGAGGCCATGCATGTCATGTACACACACAAACACACACACACACACGGGTGCGCTCGAATCCACTAACGGCTGCAGGTAGAAAGGAAACATCTTTGTCCTAATTAGCAAAGCTCAACAGTCGATCTTCTTCCCGTGGCATCTGAGAGGACTCGACACCACACAACCTACCCCAGCCCAATTTTTCTGAGGCAGAAATCGAAAGCGTCCTGGTATTCAGTCTGGCTCGGCCTCCTCCCGCTTCCAAGGACAAACTGCAGCACCTTGTCTGCACCGCTGACTGCTGAGCGGGTCATCGGCTGTCAGCTGCTCCCCATCAAGCAGCTGCACGACACCGGGGGCGAAGAAAAGGGCAGGAAAGATTGCCTCCAACCAGGCCCACCTAGGCAACCTGCTCCTAAAGACAAACCTCAAACTTCTCTGCGGATGGAAAAAGAGCATACGGCTGCTTAAAGACCCAGACCTCCCGTCACCTTTCCGTCTTTTTTTCCCGTCGCATACCGCTGAGATCTCATCAGTCTGTGATGCTCTTTGCGATCCAGGAGTTATTTTGTGCTGAAGTCGTTCTAATTTCCTCTCCTCTTTTTTCATTTCTTTCTCTCTGAATCCCACGTTCACCTCAGCCCGCCTTGTCTACATTAGCTTTAGATGATGATTTCCCCACAACCCCGGGAGAACAGGTGTGAACTTGTTGTATTAAGCCTTGTGTCTGACGCTCAGGTAATGAGCAGGAGCAGCAGTGATGGTGACGGCAAAAGAACACGTTTTCTTCATCCGAGAAGAAGGGGAGAATCGTATCCTTTCACTGATAACACAACTCGTCTGCTGGATGTATTGTACTCTGGTCCCTCGAGGGTTCTGTCGGTGGAGAGATTGTTGTGTGTTCCTCCTCTCTTGGTGGATTTCTTTCTCCCTGTGTGACGCTTGAAAGTCTGTGCAAAATGAAGAGTGTAGAAAGGAGCGCTTTGCTCAATAATCCTGAGGGACTGACACCAAAACAGCGCGTTTAGCCTGCTGTGGATGTTTTAAAGGAATTTATCGGCCCTTTACGCCTTTTTGTTCCATTGTAGCTGCACTGGAAATATCTTACAAAATCCAGAGAAAAACACAGCGACAAACAAGAAATTGAGATATTTTGCCGTTGCTATTTTTAAACCATGTTAAAGCGTTCTCAGGAGGATACTTTCTTTAACTAGCTGTCCCATTATTCACTCACTGTAGAAAAAGTCTGGACTCCTTCTCACAACTGAATAGAGCTGTTTGTAAACCTTATTACTGTCAGTCATCTACCACCATTTCATTTTTGTGGATGCACTAGCAGAGTTTTTTTTTATTATTATCGCAGAATAGTCAGATATTGACTCCCTGCAGGGTTTTATCAGCTCATGCTCGTCCATGTGCTGTAAAACTGTTGGATGTTTTTTTTTCTGATTTTACTTGTGTTCCTTCATTTTACTGCAATCCCACTATCCTTTTTATTGTGTATTTCTATTTCATTATTTTATTGTTAACTCCATCTGCAAACCGTATTCATCTCGTGGGACAATAAAGATTGAATTGAGCTGCACTGAGTCATTCAGAGAGGAGTGGAGGGCGATGGTACACTGGCGGATAACTGGAAACGATGGGAACGTTAATGAATACGGTAGAAATGTAAGAGCTGTTTGGAAAACAGTCTCACAAGGTTCATTTGGGAACCGTTCTGGGCTTTCGAACGCATCACACTGTCTTCATCAGCAGGTAGAGCCAACGCTGACCAGCCCTTAAACAGGAATTTGAACATGTGCAATTATGTCTTCATCTGCTGATGAAGGTTGTGTGATATGATGTAAAGATCAACATTTGACTCACTTCTAATGTAAAATGCTTTTGTTTTACAATTAACTAGAAAATACAAAATTATTTAGCATGGCTGAGCTCTATTTGGTGTGATGTGCAGGTTGTTGTTTAAACCAATCTAAAAGTGATGCAGGCAACAGGTATCATACTGATTTCTTTCAGTTGTGCAAGTGGGTTAACAGGAGACAAGATACTGGACCCAAATGCAGAGTGCAGAGGTGGAGCTGGTGCAGTTCAATGATTTTATTGCAAAGAGATGATGAACAAAAGGCTCATGAGGTGGTGAGTCAGACAAGGGTTAAGTCCGAACAGGCAAACCAATCCAAGCAGGAGCAGGCAAGAACCAAAAGTCCAAAAACAGACGAGGAAAAACAACACAAGTGAAAGGAAAGGAGAGGAGAGTATCAAAATAAGACAGGAAACAATGATGGAATGACATGAACCAACAACATAATCTTGGTGCAGGCCAGGAAATGACATCATGTCAGCGGATAACCAAACAACAGCAGGTAGTGAAGATGCTATTCATGGCTTTAAAGTCTGGTACCTTTTCCATTTGGAATCAGCTGTGAATCCAAATGGAAAAGGTGTTATAGCTGTGACAATCCATGTGAAATAAATGTTTATATGTATATAATCTTTACAGTGTTGTTGACACGTGTGTTATTATGTTAGAAAGAAGCTGTCAATCAAAGCTGGCATAAGTGACATGTGTGGGATGGTTTGCTGAACTAGAATGAAGTGGAAATCATGTTCACATGGACCAAACAGGCATCCTGGGGCAAAACCAGCCAAAAATAAACACGATGTCATACATGTAAACTATTCACATGTGATCCATTTCAGTATGGTGTCCCCTCACATCAGGCCTATTCAAACCTGTAGGAATCTCTTCTCGATTAGATTATGTCTGACACATAACTAAATGTCTTCCCATTAAAAATGTATATGTTGTCTCACTGCTGAATGCAGCCCTCCTTCATTATTGATACCAAAAGACACAGTAAAGGATCATGCACCAAAAACTACTGAGCACCTCCTTTGCTGATAGATTTGGCAAAGGAAGTGGTTTTTAAAATGCTGCAGTGAGACGGGAAAGGGCGACAGAATAATTACTTTATGAATCTCTATAAAAAACTCATGTTTTGTCAGATTCAAATCTGAGTCCAGATTATGAGCAGAGTGTTCACAGATTACTATTTTGCCACAGATAATTAGACTTTCATTCCAAAATTAGAATATATATATATATATATATATATAAATATATATTACGCCTACCAGCAGATGAACGCTGGCAGTAAAGCTCAGTACTATCGGAGTTAAGAGTCATGTCACGTTTGCTCAGCAAATTGTTACGATTTAAGGACTTAATAAACTGTGTTTCTGAAATATTAACAGATGAATTTCAGACAGTAAAGACAAATTTATTGCAGCTAAAATGAAACCTGTAAATCAGTTTCAGACCCATGACTGAGGCTCTTGTTATTGCCAATAAAACAATACAGACGAACATTTCACCTGCTGTCATTCACAGGCTGCCGGAGCCTCGCAGGCATGCCTGCCTTTTAATAATCTTTTGTTTTCATTAAAGCAACATGGAAGATAATTTACACACACACACATAGTGTTAGCTCAAACTTTGAATAAATAAAGAGAATCGTCCTTTTGTGAAGTCCAGTCACGTCCTGTTTGAGCAGCGTGCAGCTCAACTCAAACTATTTTGATTAGAGTTGAAATGAACTCTGCTTTAATGATCTGAGCGTTTCTGTTAAGATTTGCAATCAGCTAAATGGCTCAATTTAGAACAACTGAAATAAACCAAATAATTAATTTGGAAATATTTGAAAAGTGCTAAAAGATTAATTTTGAGAGTGGCGAAGAAGTAAATGATTCATCTGAGCAGAAGTGGAAGGAGCTTAATGTTGAATGGAAGCAAGTGATTCATTCAGAGGAGCCAGTTCTATATGACTCTGAGCCAGTTTCATCTTGAAGTTAAAAATAGACTTTCTGTGGTTGAAGAAGATCACACACACTCACACTCACACACACACACACACACACACACACATGCACAGATGCTCGCGTGCATGTTGTTACACATACTCCTGCCATGCACGTGCACACACACACACACGAGGATGGACACACGCGTGGGGATGCAGGGACCTCAAAACACCACAATTACATTTTTCTGAACTGGCTTACACACACAGACGGTGTCACACTTTCTGTCACCAGCTCTCTTTTTGTTCTCTCACTTTCTGACACACAAATACACACACACATGTTCTCTGACACAATCCCACTCCTTCACACACACACACACACACACACACACACACTTGCGCTCTGGCTCATGAATTAAAGAGCAGAGCTGGTCCAGGGGGAAGAAATTATTCAGGCAGATCTGCTCTCTGACAGAGGAGTGGGAGGGAGGGAAGGAGGGAGGGAGGGAGGGAGGAGAGAGAGGGATGAGGAGAGGAAAGGGAGGCAAAGAAGGGAGGAAGAAAGAGAGGAAAAAAGAGGATGGAGAAGAAAAAGGCCGTTAATAAGGAATGCACTGATTTGACATAGAGAGGCGATCAAACCCCCAATGGCACCCTGTGTGTGTGTGTGTGTGTGTGTGTGTGTGTGTGTGTATTTCAGTTCAGTTCTCTCCCTCGTCTCTCCTTCAGTGTGTGTGTGTTTGTGTGTGAGAGTGTGTACTTCTTCATTGATTGTGTGTATAATGGATGTGGGAATACGCGTATCAGTTTCTTTCAGTGTGTATGTCACAGTTTGTATCTGTGTGAGCTTTCATCTGTGTGTGTGTGTTACTTTAACCTCACATGTTGCATTAAAACAGGTGATAAAAGACGTTTTCTGTCCAAGCTCCCCGATGAGGTGAAAATTAAAGGCGGACTGATAAACCTGCTGAACGTGCGTCTAATCGCAGCACACAGACGGCTGGATATGAAAGCTACTACTCACTGTTTACTGGAAGGTCGTGGAGTAGATCGTAGATCCAAAATGAACGTATGGAAAACTGAGCAAAACCCAACATCCATCAATACAGATTCTGAAATGAAAATCTGTGGCTGCGTTGGTGGAGGTGTGTTATCTCAGGTGAGTTCAGTTCGAGGAACAGATCCACGAGTTTGACGGCATTTCAGACACTAAATGATTGATAATATTATGAGATCAGACTTTACAAAGTTATCACAGAGACTTATTTCATCTTTTGCCGTGATGTTTGCGAAGTAAACATGAAGCAGTTGCACATGTTTGACTGTATTGATTCGCCCGGCCTCTGCACAGTTCAACTGTTTTGCTGCATGACCCTGCACTTACACCTCATTCAAATGAAAGAAGGGGGCGGTGTTTTTTTTTTTTTTTCTGAACTCAGTTTGAACACTGACGGCTCCTTGGCCTACGTGGGTGGGCCTGGTCTTTGTTTTTTTTTTTAAACTTTTTGGCACATAGCAGTAGGCAGGGCTGGTCATGTGGTGAACGGGGAGCACCTGAGCGCAGCCACTGTTAAAGCTCTGTCCTCCATGTGTTTCTTATATCTCTTCCCACCTACATTCACACCATACATTTCTTACACTCCCCCCCGGTCTCACGGACTTTCAAATCTCATGTTCAGCTCCCTCACAGCCTGTCAGGGCAACACAACTGGCCTGGAGTTTGGTGAAATCTCCGATTGGAGTCTGATCAGCAGAGTAATTGGAAACACCTGTGTGGGTGCAGAGCAGATCATTTGAAGACCAACACTAGAGCAGTTAAATAAATGGGCTGTATGTGTGAAGTGAAAAGAACAATATTTTCCTCTGAAAAGTAGCAAAGCAGAAGAAGAATAAAATGGAAATACTAAAGTAAATAACATGCACTTTAAAATTAAGTGTAGAGTGGACCAGTGGGTAAATACATGTTTTAATATTTACTTGTCTTGTGATTTCATCTTGTCCAAAACAGTTAGAATTGCTGTGACATAATTTTTACTTAAAAACTAAAACATTCCTGCTTCTCTACTATCTCAAGTTTTCTTCTTGCTGTGAGTATTTTTCTTTTTCACACATTTCATCGACAGTTGTTTTCCATGTTAGTCTGTGAGCAGCTGAAGTGAAGGGAATCCTGATGACTCCGCCCAAATCAAACCAGGTGAAGCTGATTGACCTTGATTGAGGAGTAGTATCAAGCAGTCGGGATTCTGCAAGATACTGTGAGGTGAACTTTTGTCTGAGGCCATTTCAAACTAAACAGGCTGTTAACAAGTTTTTCAGTGTTAATGCCAATATCAGTTTGGTTTTATTTAGCAGTGATGGAGGGTGGATATGAGGACTCCTGTCAGCAAGAAGGAGAAATGGCTTCAGCATCAGGTCATGTGAGTCAGATAGAAACTGCCTGTCTCTGTCTGTCTGTCTGCCTGCCCGCCTGTCCGCCTGTCTGCCTGCCTGTCTGTCTGCCTGCCTGTCTGTCTCTCTCTCTCTCTCTCTCTGCCTGCCTGCCTGCCTGTCTGTCTGCCTGCCTGTCTCTCTCTCTCTCTCTCTGTCTGCCTGTCTGTCTGTCTGTCTGCCTGCCTGCCTGCCTGTCTCTCTGCCTGTCTGCCTGCCCGCCTGTCTGTCTGACTGCCTGCCCGCCTGTCTGTCTGACTGCCTGTCTGTCTCTCTCTCTCTCTCTCTCTCTCTCTCTCTCTCTCTCTCTCTTTTTGCCTGCCTGTCTGTCTGTCTGTCTGTCTGCCTGCCTGCCTGCCTGTCTCTCTCTCTCTCTCTCTCTGTCTGCCTGCCTGCCTGTCTCTCTCTCTCTCTGTCTGTCTGTCTGCCTGACTGACTGACTGACTGACTGACTGACTGACTGCCTGTCTGTCTGTCTGTCTGTCTGTCTGTCTCTCTCTCTCCCTGCCTGCCTTCCTTCCTGCCTTCCTTCCTTCCTTCCTGCCTGCCTGCCTGCCTTCCTTCCTTCCTGCCTTCATTCATTCATTCATTCATTCATTCATTCATTCATTCACTTGCTGGTGTCTCACCTCATATTTAAACGTCCCGCCGTGGATGTGTGTACTGACCTGCTTGCTGTGTGGCTGCTGCTGTTACGGAGGTGATAACAGATACGGGGACTTGATTGCCTGGACACTGAAGCTGTTATTGCTCACAAAATGGTTTCACCTTTATTGGTTGTTCAGTCACCTGCTGACTGTGTGATTTGTGAAGGTCTGGTAAATGCTTATGAAATCTTTGCCTTTCTGGTTGTGTACTGAAGCTGAGCTGAGTGATTAGTAAGAGAAATACTAGAAAACTCTAAGCCTTAGCTGAACAGATAAGTATGTGCAAGTCAGTGTTGTACCCGAACGCGTTCAAAGAACGTTCGTTCATGAACTAACTCATATTTTGGGTGAACGTGAACGTCCCGTTCATTTTTGCTTGATGAACGTTAAATTGTGAACGCACTCATTCTGCTGTTTCTTGAACGGCACTCTGATTTCGTTCAGATTACGTTCGTGCCAGATTTCAAGAGCCCTCGGCGAAAAACCAAGCTAAAACAGTAAAAACACATGGTAAACGACCATTAAAATGTCGCGGATAACCACCCGATCTGGCAACCGCAAGTCCTGCCTGTCGCTCTACCAACTTCGTCATCAGCGGTCGTCAGTCTCGTCGTCAGGATGCGTTTAATGAGAAACTAATTCCCATACAGTCGGGAATTAGCTCGTAGCTCGTGGCAACGTAAAAAAAAAAAAAAGAAAAAAGAACTAAAAAAGAACGAAATAGTTCATTTTGGGGAAGCATGAACTTTAGTTCACAATTTTGAATTATGAACGATGAACTGAACTAGTTCATTTTACAAGGTTTGAACTGAACTTTGAACTAGTTCATATAGAAAGTGAACTTTCCCAACACTGGTGCAAGTAATTTTTTTAGTCTTCAAAAACAAATCATTCAAATGACTGAATTTAGCTTTTTGGCTCTTCAGGGTCCTGCGTGGTGCGTTCAGGGTTCATGCATGTTTGGCACTTTTTACCATCCTCTGGAAACAGCTCATTTGTCATTTTGTATTTGCAGCACTGTTCTGCAATGTCTTGTCTGAATCTGCAGCTCCTTCATGTTTGTGGTTGTGTTGTGTGTATTTGCAGCCTGTTTCCTAAATGCTGCATGTGTTGTCATATTGATGAATTGATGTTTTCTCAATGAGCTGGTGTTTTTTGTTGTTTGCTTTGCAGAGCATTGAGCTCTCCTGGTTGCCGTACTTGGGCGGGCGGACATGATTCAGGCCGGTTTGGAAATGCATGTATTCCTTTAGTTATGTGAACACAACCAGTCACTCAGCACAACTTTGATATGACATAATTTTTATTCGTTCTGCTGTGAGGAGATATGAGTCATTACCACCCACTGCGGCTTATCCTACAACCAGGCACGAGCTGTGGTGTTTCTGCAAATCTGCATTTTCATTGTAACAGAAACGTCTGCGCCTGCAACATTACAACATCATTATTTATTTGGCTTTTCGATAGCACAGGATTGTGTGTACCTCTCTCTGTCTCTCTCTCTCATTTTTCTGTGGTTTCCAGTTTCTGTCATTGTTTTGGCGTGGAGAGGAGGAGAGAGTGATTTCCATACAATCTGCATACTGAGGGATCTGAGGGTCACATGACCACACGCCTAGCTACAGCAATGTCTTCCATGAGTTCACCTGAAACTCGCAAACCACAAGCACGTAAAGTCTGTTTCTCCGGCTCGGTTAAAGTCAATTTGTAGCTGATGTTCTAATAGTCTGGCAGAGGTCTGTTGTAAAATGGCTGTATGGTATATCAATAATTTAAGCTTATAGGCTCTATAGCTTTGAATGAGGCCCTTCATTAGTTCAAGTAGTTTGTGTTTTTCATTGTGTCCAACACATATTTATTCAACATTCAGGTAAAGATAAACCTCAGTTCAGACTCAGTATTGACAGACGCCCATTTTTAAAGACTCGGGTCGGGACTGAGGCCGAGAAGGTTTGACGGGGACGCCCTGAGTCTCCGGTCTCTCCCAGGGTTTCACACATGTCGTGTTCCCCGCAGCTGTTGCCAGTGTTTTCATCCACCACCCTGGTCCTCATGTCGGGAGAGATGAGGTGCTGAGTGGTTTGTGCGAGGTGTTAACGCCTGTATCCTCCTCGAGTTTGGAATATTTTATCACAGATATGTTTTCCTAAGGTCAACAATGCACATCCTCGCACAAAAATTCTTGAACTGCGACACTGCTGGAAGGAACGTTTTGTCTGGCAGTTAAATTACAGGCCCTGGGATCAGACGTACATTTACTGAGGTAGTAAGTGTTCTTATGTAACTTGCTAATGTGTTTCTCAACACACATGAATAAATAACATCATGTGTTTCTCCAGTGCAACAGACAGACACACCAGCACACACCAGGAATTTTGTAACGCGTCTTGATGTGTTTCAGGTGTAGGTGCAAAATGCAAATGCCACTAATTGAACAGCCACAAAGAGAGAAGCAGTCACTTCCATCACTGGCCAACATGCAAACTGCTGCAGCTGCTAATGACTGCTGAGTGAATGACTCGGTGTGACAGCCGCACCGTCGCGGGCAATCAGAGGTGCAACATAAAGAAAGAGATTGTCAGATTGAAATTTGATGCTGATACCTGAAGACAGTGGAGATGCTTTAAAAAAAAAAAAAAAAAAAAAACTCCACAAGGACAAAAACAAAAGAGCAATATTCTCCATCTCATTTCCTTGACACAGTTGACACCCACTCTCAGATCTATCGTTTTCTATTGATGATTCAAATTAATCTCGCACCAGCATCTATCTATCGATCTATCTATCTATCGATCTATCTATCGATCTATCTATCTATCTCAGAGGTTGCATCAGTCTGTACAACATGGTGTAAGAGAAGGTTCATTTTTTCTACTTTCCATATCAGGACACGTCAGACTGTGTTATCGTGCTCATGGCAACAAAAGAAAATGTGGCAGGTTGTTCTGAAATTATAATCTTTTTCCCATTTAAATCACAGTGAGGTCTCTCATGATGTGATTTTAATTGACACCCACCAATCAGAAATGAGGATTTTCAGTTGCCATGGTATATTCTGCTTTACATTACGCACCATCTTTCACCCACATTGTAAACAAAGGTCTGTGCGAGTACATATGCATCCCACAGCTGTCATACTGAACAGCATTGTCTCATCTCAGACTATTTTCATTATCGACTGATTTGGCAATTATATCATAACTAATCAGTATTGAGAAATACCATCACTATATACTATTTAAGATTTTTAAAATTCCTTTTGTTTTTGACTAATAAGTTCAAAACCCATTTAATTCCATTTGTAATTTTGCAGTGATATAAAGCATAGAAAATCAGTAAATCTTCACAATTTCTCTCTCTGATAAATGAGAGTTCACAGGGCTACATGCTAATGAATTGATTAATGTGATAATATTCACAATTCATAATTTAGTCTGTAAAAAGTCCAAAAAACGTGAAAAATACTCATCAAAATTTCCTTCTTTGTCTTTAAATTGTGTCAACAGTCCAAAACCTTCATTTAATGTCATAAAGAAAAGCAGCAAATCTTTACATTTAAGAAGCTGGAGGCAGCAAATGTTTGTTTGAAAAAAGACTGAAATGATCAATCAGGTAACAAAATCACTGCCGATCGATTTTCTTTTAATTGACCAGTCAATCAATCGACCAATCGCTGCAGCTGTAGTTAACAGATTATGATACTTGCTGGTGAAATATCTAATTAATTCTGTTAATTGACTAATCATTGCAGCACTAGTTTAAAGGGGAGTTTTAATTAAAGAGAACATACAGTGGTTTAAACAGAGAGCCGAACAGCGACAGTGCAGTGTTTATAGGCCCGGGCGTTGATAAATAGGATGGAAGATTATTTTTGATTCATTTCAAGAGCAGGAAGGGAAAGATATGAAAAAATCCCAGGATGTAAAACGGTTTTGCTTTGTCTATTTGATCATGATTAATTGCATGAAGACGGAGTTGCTGGATGGCTTCCTAGAACCATCGAGCTGCACCAGTTAACGACTTGGCCATTTACTTTGTTCTCATTCACATTCACCGTCGCCAGCTGAGTTCGAAACGGCGGCAGAAGTTTCACATGGAGAGGGCAGGCAGTCATAATAGTACATAAAATCAATTTCTATCTGTTTCATCTTGTTCTGAGTGTTTTTTTTCTGCAGAATCTCAAGGTTGGTCTGCGATGGCTTTTTTTTTTTCTCTAGCTTTCAATATCAATATGTGCAGACAGGGGACCATTCCTCCTGAAAAGTCTGACCCTGGGCACAGAGAGAAATAACATTACATGGCCCGGTCGTGCTTGTGTGCAGCCTGTCCTAGAAGTGTTGTTTGTCTGTGTTTGTCAAGTAAATGTGAGTGACTTTGGTCCCACAGCAGCTCATACAGCGGCTGATTAATCCCACACTCCTGCAGAGAAACGTCAAAGCTAGACACAACATTAAATCTGTTTTTTTTTCTCTCCATAAAACCAGTTGATTTGAACTGTGCTTTTTAAACAAAACTGCCCTTGACTGAGGTATTCCACCTCCAGCCGCTCCGGCAGGTTGTATCAGCCTCCTCCCAGAGCTTTAAATCTAGCTGGTCTGGGGATCAATACCTGGACCAATCACTGCATATTGTAATGATTGTTATAGGCTGAGCAAAGTCTGCAAATTCCATTTTCAGTCAGTTATTGTGCTGCAGGTGCTCCAGCTTGATTCTGTTCTGTTTCCAAACCAGATCAGTTTCTAACTTCGCCTGCATAAAACAGACAAACAGCAGCCTGCAGTGCAATGAACCATCCACATGCATCACCAAGCAACACGAGCGCTTTGGGTTAAAAACAGCTGCTTTGCATCTATTTCAGCTGCGTCTTCATTCATCGAGCCCTCAGACCCACGAGAGGCCGCCGATGACGTCGTGGACTCCGAGCTGCCTCACGTACTTTCTGCAGGTGAACAATTCCTCTGGAACCTGCATTTGATCTTACAAGTCAAGGTTCTCTCGGTGTTTTATGGCGGAGCCGCGCGGCCTCGCCTGAGATGAAGAGCGCCTTCCTCGCCGTCAGAAGACATTATTACAGCTGCGTGAAAAACTGAGCTTCAGGGAAAAGACTGTACATGTATTTGATGGGCCGATCCTTCAGACTTACATTTAAATTGATAATGAGATGAGACGCGTCAGGATCCCTCTGATTCAGCTTCAGCTCACCTCTTTTTTTCAGATCTTAAAACCTCGACTAACATGTTTCTTAAAGTAAAGCTTGACTGGACAAGTGATGTGTTAAATCCTGGTTCCCATCTGGTTTGTGTTTCCACACAACCACGACCAACTTACTTCCTATTATACTGAATATCACAGCGTTTTAAATCATAATCTAATTTTCATTTCCGTGATGTTGTGACTGACTTTCTTCATGTTGTGATTCTGATTCTTTCTGTCTGTCCTGGATGAGGGAGCTCTCCTCTGTCGCCCTTCTGAGCTTCCAAACACATCGTTATTTGGTTAAAGCGTTTTGTTTATTAACTCTTTCTGAGGAAAAAGAAGCTGTAACGTGCCACATGTTGTATCAACCTTTTAGCTAGACGAGAATGTCAGTGTTAGATTCCTTTACATTTAGCATTTCTTGGCAACTGCAGCTCATTTAATGTTTAAGAAAGACTGAAGTTATGGTGAATTAACTGTGGTGGAGGTTTGGTGAGGATTCATGAAAACCGTAATTGCAGCTCTCCGTCAGGCCTGACACATAAATCCACCGTCATGAACTCCTGGAGATAGTCGGCTGGTTTTACAGATTCAAGACACATTTGTGATTTGAGGTTAAAAAAATAAACTTGATTTGACTTGACAGATAAGTCCAGATCACCAAAGCTTTATCCCCAAACCACGAGTGGTGACATTTGATGAAAGAGAATTTGACAGTGGAGCAGAAGAGCAGGGAAACAGGTTTATGTTCAGGAGCCTCTTTGACACCAGGTCACTGTTGAACTTAGTTTGACAAAGACCAAAGAGTGAACATGACTGAAGCTTTCATTTACCGCCATGTTTTACAGTCCGTCAGTGTTCGAGCTGACCCTGACTGATTTATCTGCCAAAGACAAATTTTACTGCCATCTTCCTCTTGACGTGCTGTAATTTTGAACCAAGAGTGTAATTAACATGTCTGGTTTATTCTGAGGATCGTAAAAATAATGTCAGTTGCTCTTGCTGTATAAAGGGGCTTTCAGATGGGACGCAGTGTCCAGTAAGATCCACATGTAGTTAAATGAAGGCAGGTACAAAGCAGAGGGCAGGAGAGACTCACCCCTCGCTTTATGTGCTGTCGTTGTACGTCGGGTGTAATATACATGTTTGAAAGCTCCAGTTGATCATTGGTTGGTTGAATGGCAGGATACTCGGACTGTATTTGAACTTGTCGATGCAGGAGAAGTTTGAAAGTGCAGACACAGTAACATAGCCACAATCCACTCGTCTCATTGTTCCATGTTGGTTGATTAGATGCTAAGTCTGGATGTTTTCTAGTGGCTTTTGAAGAATTACTGACTGTGTAGGAATCACTTCTTTACCTGTATTGCTTAACATAACTCAAAGTAATCAATATCTATAGATTAGCAATGGATCAGATGACAAAGTTTTTGCTCTGGTTTTCAAGCCTGTAACTTGACTGTTTTCAGTGAAAACTCACCAAATGGCAGATGTGAACATATAGTGGAGCAATTAGCAGCTAAAGAGTCAGTTCTATAAGTGGAGTGTATTCTCCATTTCTGTCGTCATACTTTACTATCTGTCATGTCACTGTCTAGAGTACAGAGCTATTTATTTCAAAGTAAAATAAGACAAGTGAAATGAATGCAGCTTTTTTCCACAGTAAGAAGGATCTATAAATATTTCATGCCATGGTGTGTTTGGCAAATCTGTCAGTCACTTTGGGGAGGATTGTGTCCAGTTGTTCAGATGGATTCGTACGTCAGCGTTGAACAGGGACGTTACCTTCGTGGCTGTCTCCTGCTCTAGATGCTTCACCTGTTGAATGATCTGCAGATCTGCGTCCTGCATGTCGGGACAGAACCACATGTTTTATCTTCCTCTTACAGCTCCTGCTCTAGAAGATGTCAGACATAAGTAAACGGTAAACTGATATTTAAGTAAGAATAAATGGAAGAAACACCTGCAGACTGAAAAAGAGAATGTGGTAGTAAAAACTGCATTTCTGTGTCATACTACAGTATTTGTGACAGTTGTAGTAACTGATGCAGTTTGGAGGAGGCCGTCTTTGCTTCAACACACACACACACACACCATGAGAGGAATCATGGTGAATGCTGGGATTTCGATTCCCCAGCTCCTCCTCGTCGCCTCCTTACGTGTGTACGTATGGAGGTTTTGTCAGTGTGCTTATCTGAGAGCACCTTAAGGATCATAACCCCGCTGCCTCGTGTGGATACGTTCCTGCGTCGCAGCTTTGACTGAAAGGTTTTTTCTCTCAAAAAAAAAATAAAAAATTCACAAATAATTCAAGAAGTTCTATGACAGCAAAGTACATATAAACAAGTTCCCGGCTGCTCGCGTTTCTGTCCCCATCATCACCCATCTCATTACCTGCAGCATTATTCATCAATACTCCCACCTCGATACCCCACTCCCTCACCAGCAGCACACATATACCCCCACTGGGAGGGATGGCAGCCTCTGACAAGCCCCGAGTAAATGGGCACCTCATCTCAGTGTGTGTGTGCGTGCGCGTGTGTGACAAGTGCTGACAGTCCAGGAGCCTGGCCTCGTACAAGGTCAGCATCTGTGAGCTTCATCAGTGTGTACCAGTGTGTGTGTGTGTGTGTGTGTGTGGGTACAAACAATATACCACCTGTGCCCCCCTGCCATGCCCGCACCCAGCAGATGCTCTGAAAGTCATACTCAGTCTTACACACACACACAGTCATGAGTACCATGCAGAGTTATCAAAGTCAGCCGAGGTTAGTTGTAGTGTTATGAGTGTGATAAATATGATAAAATATGGACCATAAATTCAGCTCATATGGAGGGAGGACAGGGCCTAAAGATTCACTGATCAAGCCGAGCACACACACACGCACGCACAAACACACACACACACACACACACACACACACACAGGCGGACCTAAGAGACGACATGATTTAAACATACAACTTAAAAGCGAAATGACGGGGAAGAGCTTTTTTCTGTGGCTGATTTTGTTTGATGACGAGACAGAATCACATCTTACTTATGTAACAGTGGCTCAGCCACACAAGCATCACCTGTTCTTTTTTTTTCAGCCCTCCCTCACAACAAATATCACCCGCTGCCACAGAACTAATTTCCTCAGTCGGCACCGTTTTTGGTACAGAGACAATAATACTTCAAATATATTTCAAATATCTCCAAAACAACTTACACAAAGCAAAGTCTTTCTTCATAAACATAATTGTTTTTATCAACATACACTAATATAGAAAAGCTGTTATGTTGTTGCACAGATGACAAAACTTTATCGATTATAAATTTGTGGTTTAGAGTCAGTGTGTTTTTATTGAGACTCATTCTTTAACAAATGAGCCAGAAAATAAAAGGTCGTCATGAATGAGAGGAAGCAAAGCTACAGAAACAAAGACGCAGCTTGTTGAGTCTGGATTTTCACTTTTAACCCACAGGCTTCTTAGACTTATTATGAACTTAACGCCCACTTTTAACTCACTATCTAATAAGATAAGGGTTTAAACAAACGTATGCAATGCAGGTCAGGACGCAGCCTCCTCGAGCTAATAACAAAAACGAGACACAAAAAATTGATCAGCATTTTATTAACACTTCAATAAAAGCGTCTGGTATGTCAAGACAGAATGTTTGAATTTTAAGCAGGTCGAACACAGCGCGGCTCGATGGGAGGCAATACTGTGACAGCAAAAGCCAGAGGGAGGTATTATTGTTACCGTCTCCGCTGGTGGCGACTCGCCTGCAACGCTGCCTCGCTATTAGAGAGCAACACAAAAATAAAATCAGATTAAATGCACATGACAGGAGGCGAAGTCTCCAACCGGAGTCAAGTTTATGACAAGCTCGTGTCATTTACTGTGACTGCGTGGTTTATTCGGCCTCACTGGGAGCGGAGGAGGCAAGCTGGGAGGTTTCTAATTCCTTTCTCCATCATTTCTACAGCCATCAGTCAAAGCCGCGGAGAGCCCGGCCTGAATGCGAGCGCTCGATAAATGGCCTGTTAATGCTGCCAAGCCACATTTGTTATTTCAAGCCGAGGTTGAGATTTACGTTCTGAACTCCTGCGTTCCTGGTTTGAGCCTCTTAAAAAGACTGACAGCTCTGCTTTTCTGCTCATGTCGCACTCGGTGGTATCTGGTGCCGGGTGGTGCCAGAGGTTAGTCAGCAGCTCAGACCTGGTTGGAATTATGGGAAACATACACCTCAATCATTGCAACTAATCCTGAGCAGGAAGTGACCAGGAAATAACTGTCTATGAAACAAGAAGAAGAAGAAGAAGAAGAAGAACAGCATCAGGTGTTTCAGAAAATGGCCAAACATTGATTAATGAATATTTTTCAAGCAAAACATTTCTTGGTTCCAGCTTCTCAAATGTGAGGATGTAACACTTTTCTTCACCTTAAATCTCAATATATCAGAAAATGTCATATGAAGACATCACATAATGCATTGATGACGATGACGATGATGATGAAATGATTAATTGATTTATTGAGAAAAAAGGTTTTTTTTTGCAGCCATTTTTGCAGAAGATTGAAACTAATATTTTTGATCATAAACATGTAATAATGCCCTTTGATATAATCTACATGGATAAAGCAGCCAGGATGTTAAAAATGTGACTTTGTGGATCCAACGCTGTGACGAACGGGCCGAAAGAAAGAAACACACACTGAACCGATTTTCACCAGTTTTTCAGTCTTATTTTCCTCCTAAGAAAATCTAGTCATCCACCAGAATAATTTGAAAGATGTTATAATCACGTAAAAACACATAAAAGCTTCAACGTAATTTAAATTTCAAACAACTGCTGTTCAGTTCATATTTGCTTTGGTCTCTAATTTGATTGAGACCTTTTCCAGTTTTTCCAAGCACAATGACAACACACAGCACATTTACAGTTCAGCAGTATATTCCACTTATCAGGCTCTTAGTCAATTTGTTTCAAAACACATTAAACCATTAAAATTACCTTTTTAAATATGTCATGTATTCAGTCCATTTTCAGATGTGGACCTCTTTAAACCCCGCTTGCACAGTTTGTTATTCATCATTCAAAACTTCGCCCTTGATTCCCGTTAAGAGCTTCAAACTGTGGTTAACGGACGTTCAATAAAAATCTATCAAAAGATGGAGCTTTTTTTTAATTATCAAATAAAATCAGAATGATCTATTAAGGGCTTATTCAGATGCGGGATTGGTTCAGACAGTCTTAATTTAGAGCGCGATGCCTTTAAGTGTTCACTTAGAGGTCATGAAATTCAATGTTCCTCGCAAAAAGCATAGCAGGCCAGACTGAAAATAAGCAGCCAAATAAAATTCCTTTTCCAGCCCTGGAGTCAGAGGTGCTGCAGAATGCATCGACTAAAGTGCAGGATAATCGACGGCAAACACAAATGAATGGAGAGAAATGATCAATGTTTGGAAAGAATTAGTTGATTAGAATTAGTGAAGTAAAGCATGACAGAGACACAGACACATCGTGACCACGAGTGTCTCAGAATTGGAAGTAAGTTTTCACTGTTTCTTTGTTTCTGCTTACAGGAGTGAAAGTAAAAGCCGTTAATACACTTTCTTAACCTTGTGAATCGCTCGGTATATCTGAGGATTTGATACGCTGCAGAGCTGTCCTCACCTGTTAGGAGTTCCCAGCAGGTGAACCAACATGTGTGGGAGGTGTGGAAATGTGGAGAACGCCTGAATTAAATGAACAAGTTTCTTCAAAGACACTCTGGGTTCAAACTTTCTGCCACCAACTTTGTTTGGAAATCTTCAAAACGATGGAAAACCACTTCATTCATTTCGGGGCTTAATTGAAAATGAGGAAATAAAAGGTGCATTTCCATCCACCTGTTTGTGTGCGTTTTCAGCTTGAGCATAAAACAACGTGACTGGAAACTCGAACTATTGCAAAAAAGTTTTTACGCTTGGCTTTTTATGCTCGATATTAAAGTGCAATGGAAACAGACTTAGTGAGTGAAAGATGACGTCAATGAAGCAACTTAAACATCCACAACAACAAAGTCTATAGACTAAATTAGTTGATGGCTTCATAGAGATTGAAGAGGTTAAACTGTTTTCTTCCATCGAAAACATCCCCCCCCCCCCCACACACACACACAGTGGTAGAGGCTGAATCTCTGAGTCTCAGTTTTCCCCATTTGGGATCATATTTATCTTGTCAAACATAAGTAGAGACGGGCAAAGTGTTTAAATGTTATCACTGGTTGGGATGGGGGGAATGGGGGGGCTTCCCCTCCCCCTCCCCCCTCCCCCCGCAGCACAAACATACATCTGATACACACTCTGTAGCTTTGCTATTCTGTTTCAAGCTTACAGATTCCCCACCACCGCTTCGTGTAATCTCGTGCTGACTTGACCTCATATCAATAATTCATTTAGCCCAGAAAAAAAAAAGACTCAGAACTTGCTCATGAGCTTAAAACTTTTAGTTCCAGCGTTGGCACTTCTGCTCAGGCCAAACTTTAGCTTTGGATAAGCTGTATTTGCTCCTGATGTCACTCCCACGTCTTTTCTTTTTTATGCTTTATAAGCAGTGTTACTTTAAAATGTAAAACATTATGGATTACTTGTTATTGTCATTTCAAAGGAATTAGTTACCTTACAATATGACTGTGTCTGAATTGTAATGGATTACACTTCTACTGCATTACTTTTAAGTTACTTTCACCAAAATAAGTGGAAGTATGGATTTGGTGTTCTAAATGTAGCTTATTGCAGCTCATCACACATCCAGCAGAGGGCGATAACTGAGACTGAGAATGACTGAGCCAGGCTTAAGGCTAACTACAGTAGAATATATAACGGTAGAATATATTGTCTGAGAGGCAGAATGATGCTTCATGATGCAACATGAAGAACAATCACAGCCAGAATCTCAAAAACAGACGAAAGGTCAAATGGCTGCGTGCTACGATTAGCTTCATTTGTGCCTCCAACATTGCTTATAAGTGATGATCTTTTACTACAGCATACAGCATATGTACAGTATATTAACAGTATATGTACAGTATATTAACAGTATATGTACAGTATATTTACAGTATATGTACAGTGTATTTACAGTGTATGTACAGTATATGTACAGTATATTAACAGTATATGTACAGTGTATTTACAGTATATGTACAGTGTATTTACAGTGTATGTACAGTATATGCACAGTATATGTACAGTGTATTTACAGTATATGTACAGTATATTTACAGTGTATTTACAGTATATGTACAGTATATTTACAGTGTATGTACAGTATATGTACAGTATATTTACAGTATATGTACAGTGTATTTACAGTATATGTACAGTATATGCACAGTATATGTACAGTGTATTTACAGTATATGTACAGTATATTTACAGTGTATTTACAGTATATGTACAGTATATTTACAGTGTATGTACAGTATATGTACAGTATATTTACAGTATATTTACAGTGTATTTACAGGACTTCAGCTGCTTTTCAAAATAAAGAGTAGAGTTTCTCCATGTTTGCTTTTGGTTTTACTTTAAAACCATTAACATGAGGAAGCAGATGAAAGCAAATATTGGAGCATGGTACCACTTTAAGAAGCATTTTCCATTAGTGTATATTGTTTAAACCCTGTATGAATAGTGGTGCAAAAAGCCCGTAGAGAAATGGCGTAGGAGACATGTGCTCACAGTCTGCGAGCTGCGGACACGTGAAGGACATTTGATGATAAATTCAACCTTCAACCTCAAAGACATCGACTGGATTGAATCTTGACTGATTAGAGAAAAGAGTTCAGGATTAACTGATCAAAGAATATTCCTATCATTATTCTTCACTTTGGTTAAGGTGAGAAAAATATTGTGGATCTCGTTAAATGTTGTAGAATCTTAAATATTAAACACCACAATCTTTCCCTGAGCTTAAGCAAACTTATTTGAGTTGAATAAATGTAACTATAAAAAGTTTAATGAAGCTTTAGTTGCGATGAGCTGATGTGGGAGAAACGAAGTTGTGACTGGACGCTTTGCAGATATGTTGGATTTATTTCTTCATTATACTGATAAAACACTATTGTTTTGTAAGAACTACATTTGCTGTTGTGAATTAGTAATTTAAGATAAGATCACACAAGCCTTCAATGATCCCAGAGGAAAAGTACAAATGAATAAGAGTTATAGAAAACAAGAATAAAAGTAATTAAAATTTATACAAAAGCAATTAAAGACAAAATTACAAGTGAAAAGTGATAAATGTCGTACTCCAGATTCTTGATATGATGATGTCATGATGCTTCGTGTTTGTCTGTAGTAATGTATGTAAATATGTCATAAATGCAAGTGAAATATACGACTGTTTATTATTATAAAAACAATATACCATGTTAACAAAATATAGATGAAAACAAAGAAAAGAACATTTTCAAATTCAGCTCAGTGTCTGAATCTGAGGAATTAATCTTTTAATGGGGTTCGATTGGGTGATTGAGAACAATGACTTTCAAACTGGGAAGCTAAGAATGAAAACATCATGTCGATCTAAAACAAAAAAGCCTGAAACACAGAGATTATGACCGTAAGTAAACGGGTGTCGGCGTCTGACAGACAGCAGCTTAAACAGTCTGAACTGATCATATTCTGCTGTTTCCTCGGCAGCAGTGACGGCAGGAAGTGCCGACAACCTCCTCCCGCTGCCAAAATCTCACAATGAGCTGACAGGTTACCACAACTTTTTTTATTATTATTATTTTCCAGTACAGTAGCTGCTGCTTGTGAGTTGTTTTACTGCTGTTTACTGGTTTGCTGGTAACTGAGCAGAGTGAACGTACATGAACCGAAATCAAGGTAACAAAAAGACATTTCTGCAGAGACAACACGCTGTTCCTGAGTGTGTGTGTGTGTGTGTGTGTGTGTGTGTGTGTGTGTGTGTGTGTGTGTGTGTGAGAGAGAGAGAGAGAGAGAGAGAGAGAGAGAGAGAGCCACTTGTCCTCCATCTCTGCAGAGTGTCCTCACAGAGATGGTAACAAAGCAGCTCTTGTTAAAGAAAAGAACACTTTCAGGGATTTCGGTTGTTCGAGTCGAGGATGAAGGAGGATGAGAAGTTTTCAATGACATAAAGTGTCTTCACAGATCCAGTAATGCAAAAATGTGCTGCAAGTGTACGTGCAAGTGTTAATATTTCTGTGTGTGTAGGTGTATGACAGGGCAGCATATGGCTAGCCCTGCATGTAGTGAAATATTAAAAAGCAGTGTCAGCAAGAAGGGCACCGAGTGTGTGTGTGTGTGTGTGTGTGTGTGTGTGTGTGTGTGTGTGTGTGTGTGTGTGTGTCTGAACGTGTACACGTTTGTGTGTGTCCCATGGGGAGTAGAAATCTGCCGGACGTGGACAACTGGGCATGACAAGCTCCTACTGTGACGCACACAAACACACACACACACACACACACACACTCGATGCTTTTTCCACATGTCAAGGGTTTTATAAACACGCCGCCTTGTATCAGAAAGTCTTCATCACAGTGAAACTATTCAGTATGCATCAAGAGTAAATGTTTGTGTGTGTGTGTGTGTGTGTGTGTGTGTGTGTGTGTGTTAGAAACAGAGAGACAAGCCAATCAAGACTCTTTTTTTTTTAAACCGTTCTTCACCTCCCCCTCTCCCCTGTGAATCACACACTCCTTGACTTGAAGTGATATTTAAAAATCTGTTCTTACAGGATCATTTTGGGGTCGAAGGAATATTTTGTCACCATTTGGTTTCTATTTGTGGGAGATTTCATGCTCAAATTACGCCCATCGCCTCTGTTTGCTCACAGGCTTGATTCGTGTTGAGAGGCGAAGCAACACCCAAATGGTTTCTGTCGATTTTATTATTTTATTATTTTTAAGTCGTCTGGCTCACGTCTGTCTCCAGATGTGCCTCCATTTTAACTGTCTGTCTTTTGACTCTCACTTTATGTGACTTATTAATGCCTCAGGTTGGGAAAATTTCCTACATGTTGTTGACTGTATCCACAATACAAATCATACAAGAGCCAGTTAAATTAGGTGAAGCAAACCTAGATGTAAACGACTTTTATCATACTTGTAGTTGATCCTTTATCAAGATCAAAATGTTTGTTGACCTGACAAAATAATAATAGTAATAATAATAATAATAATAATAATAATAATAATAATAATAATAATAACAGTACTATTACACATCACTTTGTTTGAGAGTTTCAGGAATAGTGTCTTTGAAGTTTTTATTTGGCCATTTGGAGACTATATATGTATATATATTTATATATTATCATCTTATAAAACAAGTTAGCAAACAATTGCCTATTTACCACCTGATGAAGTCTGATATTCACTCTTCTTTTAGCTCTGGATTGGATCCACCTTGTCCACTCGAATAGAAAAATGTCTTAAGATGATAAATGTTGGTGCTGAGCAGGTAGATTGCAGAAGGTTAAGCTGAAAGTTGGCTGAAAACAGATCAAAACAAGGAGCTAAAAGAGGCCACAACAGAGGAAGCTGATTCCCATTACACATCAACTGATTGATCAGTAACATGAAAGAATATTGATGAATGAAGCATTTGATTTATTGGGCCACCTGAGACACCACAACCTGAAACATTGGCTCTAAAATGTCCCCACTTTTGTCCCTCTTTACTTGCCATACACCAAGAGTTATGAACAGAATGGGTGATAAAGAAATGATTTTGCTCTTCTATTCCTCATCAGAAGTGACGCTACAGTCCAAAATGGAAAGAGGCCGTTCTCTAGGGGACGTGAACGTCCTCAGTAAATGTCAGGCCGATATGGTCATTAGATTTTAAAATTTCTTGTGTACAAGTGGATGTTTTGGCTCAGCGGTCGGGAGGTCAGGGTCACCAAAATCATCAGGAAGCATCCTCCTGGGACTGTGAATATTCAGAGCAAATTTAATGGCAGTCTGTTTTTCTTTGAGGACCAAAGCGTGACAGACGGACAAGAACAACTGACAGTGACATCTGCAGGCCCGTCTGCTAGCGGGGCAGAAAAAACATGGTGGACGGGCAAAAATAGAAACACGGGAGGAAGGGGGAAATAAAGAAATCATGAGTAGAGGAGCGAAGCATTGCCCATAAAGAGGGAAACTTGAAGCAGTATCACTGTGTTTTAGTGTGTGTTATATTGAATAGTGAGCGATTTGACCATCCTGAATTCTCCACAGTTTGATACACTCTGATCTGCAGTGGCAGGCAGAATCTGACAAGGGTTTAACAGGCCAATTAGCTGGGCACACTCGAAGTATGGCGAAAATGTCAGAGCGTCGTATCGATTATGTTAATTGACTTCCTGTTTTGCAGGTTTGAAAGCGCCGACAAAAACTGTAGGTTGAACCTCAAACCCACACATGAGTGACAGTAAAATGAATCAATCACATGCATTAACAATGTGATAATCGATATTTATCGGCATGTGCGCCTCATCATTTCGATCTGACTGTCCGTGTACAGCGAGCTTGATGTGGGTGTGTGATCAGTTTGTTTCTGACTCTTCTTTCATGGTGGATGTGAGGTGAACTTCCTCTCCTGTCATGTTTTCTTTGTTTCATCCTTTCATGCAGAGCTTCCTGTTTTATTTTGTTACCTCGCTGCAGATCACTTCCTGTCGTCTGATACAGTATTATGTGTTGCAGTATTTTGTTTTGCTCCTACCCATCAGTTGACTTATCCATCCTGTTGACAATATATCCATGTGACGGCTACGAGCTGTTTGCATCACATTCACATATATGCAGATTTGACATTTGTTGTTTCTGAAAGTTGACTTAGAAGAACCTAATGCAGACATTTCTCAGGATGCTGCTTTGTTTCTGAAGTTGACATTTTTAATGTTGGGTCACACACACCACAGAATGACTCTTTGTGTGATCAGATACTGTAGGTTAAATGAAATCTGAGAAGCATCCAAAATGATAAATTATTTTTGGGCTATTCATGCGGGCAGGGAGTCGGCAAGAAGTCAGCTGGCTTGGTCATAGGAAATTTTTAATGGCATGCTCTGTACCAGTTTGGCAGCAGAAGGACTCGTGATCCTGCTCTATGGGCCCAAAATACAGAAGCCAGAGGAGGCCTGAAAATGTTCTCTGTGATTTTACCCAGTGAGCAAATCTCATTGAAATGAATGTGGCACCAAGTTGGAAGTAAATGTCTCTTAACATCAACAAATTGTGACCAAATTAGAGTAAAGTAATAAAAACTTTGTTGGCTGTAACTTAAAGAGAAACTAATCTGCTTCTTCACGATTTTGAGGTTTGATCAGATTTGATTGACAGAGGCATTTTCCTGTCAACTAAAATCCGATTGGCAGCTGAAAATATGACATCATCCTTTTCCAACAAGGCTCCTCCTACTTTAAACCAATGAGTTTGCACACACAGAGAAACTGTGTGGTTCCATCCCTGAGAGTCAACATCTGAGTGGGAAAATTTGTTTTCAGGACCTCGAATTTCATTTATAAGCGATGAAACGCGAGTCTGTGGCGTGCTAAACAGGAAGTAGCTGCTGCTGAGTTCAGCGTTGAGATTCTGTGAGCATAGTTTACAGACAGCAGGAGCCTCTTTCTTCTCTAATGGTAGCAATAACTCACACACATACACACACGGGGCTTAATGGCTTTTATAATGAATGGCCCAAGATAGTGGGCTAAATGGTGGTTGCCATGGTGATAGGGTCAATCGATCAGAAAGTATTGATCCGCCATCGATAAGTTCCAGACGGCAGGCTACTGGAATAGAGAATGAGCAGTTGTGTGTGTGTGAAAGTGTGTGTGTGTGTGTGAGAGGTGTAGGGATTAGCAGTGTGTGCATGCTGGTGTGTGTCTGTGTGTGTTCATACTGTAGGAGTGCGTGTGAATTATGTGAGTAAGTGTGTGTATATGTGTGTGTGTGTGTGTGTGTGTGTGTGTGTGTGTGAGAACAGACGTTCCTCCACAGCCGTGGCGTCACCTCCTGCTCCCTGAGTCTAGCTGACGTACTCGACCACACAAATTTAAAACTGGCCCGTTGGTCACCTCACTCAGCACCTGATGGGAGGATGAAACCAGATCTGTCTCTGAGCCTCAGGGCCGCGGAGGTGAAACTGTAAGATCATAGAAGTAGCGAAAGAACTACAAATTCCAGCTGCAGTGCCGTCATTCCAATGTTGTTGTTTTTTATTTCCTCACTTTTGGGATGATATAAACCTTAATTATTCTAGAGAACAATATGTGAATAATGACCAAATTCCTGATTCTATGAATGTCTCTTTTTATAAATAAAAGAAACTAACCATTAAGTAAAAGCATCCCTGAGATCAAACTCTATTTTTCGGCACAGACCTGACTGAGAAGGCAGCATCAAAACAACAATTACTACAAAACAAACAGCTCACCTCGTGTCACATGCTACAAAAGAGAGAGACTATCAGAATAAAGTGAGGCGATAAATGAGAAGAGAAACTACTGAAGCGAGATGGCTTCGAGATTCTTTAAAATTGACTTGAATTCAACAGGAGTAATTGGTGAATGATGAGCTGAACTGGTTCTGCTGAATCAGCCAAACGATCTTTTCATGTTCAGTTTCTGGAGGAGGCGACAGCTGTGAAGACGATTCCAATGGGAAGGTTTGATTTATCTGTTTACATTTAGATTACAACATAGACATGAATGAACATTTTCTCTCCATTTACTGTGAAACAGTTCAGTCAGTCATATAAACCTGAAACACTGAAACATCCACTTAAATACAAATGATCATCCATCACTGTCAAATACAAATCAAATGGAAAATAAATAAACAGATGGTGTTCTGGTTTTGAACAGGTAAATGGACAAAACAACTCATTTAAAGAGATCCACAAACCAATATTATTATCAATATCATAGATTATTGGCAGATTAATTGATAGTGAAAATAATAGTTGTCTACAGTAACGCTCTCTGGTTGACGGTCTAGTTTTTGTCTGTAAAGATAATCTAACAACATAAAATATATAAAAGGCAATTTGTGATCAAACAGCAGGTACAAAGGGGAGAAATAGACTATTTCAGGGAAACAACCTCAAAAACCCTGGAATCATAATGAAAACACAAACGGTGTCATGTCAGTCTTGTCGTGTTTCATAAAGCTTTTCCTTTATTTCCACGTGTGGGCGAATGTACAGCAGACCTATTTCCAGCTTCATCTCAGTAGCAAATTAAATGAAAAAGTCAACCTCTGCATCTCGTCGACTGTTAAATGTCAGACTGTAATGTTCACTGTGTTCCAGGAGTTATTCTGTAGCGCTGTAATTAACTTTTTGGTGTACTTACCCGGGAAAAAGAAAACATCAGAAACCATTAGATGAGCCTTTGGACATTTACATTGTTCCTGAAGCATTAAAAAGCCTCATAACGCATTAGACCCATTGCATTATGGTCTGTAGTGGGCTCTGGACTCTCATCTAATGGTTTCCACTACATCTTCCAGCCGTGGTTTGTAATGGTTTCCATTACAGGCTGCGCTGGTTACTAATGGTTGTGATAATTTCCAGTAGATTACAACAGACAAACCAACAAACCATTATGCTGTAGTTTGTGAGAATCCATTACAATTATGGATAAACCATTACAACTGGAGATTATTTTTTTTGTCTCAGCAGGTTATTTTCCACCATCTGCTCTCGCTCAAATTCACAATTCATAGAAAGGCCACACAGTTTTTGTCACTTTTGAAATTGAAAAATTTGAATCCACCTGAAATAAATGTTGAAATACGTGTATGCATATGAGAACTGAAGCGTTGTGAGACGCCACAGTGTCCTACAGGTTGAAAACATAAGAATTAGTTGGCAAACTCAGAAACTTTTTTTTATCACATGTATATCGAAATTTATTTTCTTATTATTATTTTGAACCAGAAACTAAATTACATGCTTCAGTCAAACGCACAGCATCCACAACATGTGAAATACTTACAGTGTGTAATCGTGTTAAATTATCGTGATCTCAATATCGACCAATTAATTGCGACAATGACTCCTGTGTGATTGAGTGTGAATGTAAACTGGCTTCGTCCATATCTATGAAATCCACCAACGCTGTCTTTGAAGCAGCGTTTTACCTGTAATATCTGCTGCCTGAAAACAGACGTGTGTGAACTCACTCGACGACTCACCCACAGACTTACCTCTCCTGTCGAGCCGTGACATTTAACGAGAGCTTATTGGAAATTGCGTTCATTAAACACAGAAAGTAAACATAGAATAAACAATGATATTGGGTTGTTTTTTGTCTTATCGTCACACTGTGGAGGAAGGTGAATTATTAGTGTTGAAGTTAAAGTTTTCTTGCTTCAGTTTCGTCTCTCGCTGTGATCATGTGTGTTCAGACTTCTGCCGTTCGGCCCGTAGAGGTCAGTGCATCAAAGCTTTTCCTGCACACAGGATGTCAGCAGACTGGGTCCTGCCCTTGACTCTCTCTTTCATGTCACTGCAGGGCTGTCAAACTGATCAGTCGTGTAGCTGGAATTAAGTCAGTCACGGCTCGGTCCAGAGTCTGGGAGTCCTGTTCCTGCCTCGCTACAAAGAGGCCTGGGCATTGATCCGTGATCGGGTTCTGCTCATCAGCGGCGGCCGAGCAGCAGCTCAGTTAATTAATGCAGATGTGAGTGGTCACGGCGGCGCTCCAGACTCTCGGCTACCTGCCGCCCCTGCTGCCACCGAGAAAACCTTCAGCCGTGTCACAACACCACATCAAAGAGACTTCGGAATTTCTTATGTAATTACCTCGGACCTCTGTCGGCGAGTCCATCACACAGCTCATCACGCAGCTGGCAGGAGAGTTTTGTCATGTTCCATGTGGTGGAGAAATGACCTCCGTCCTGTCGTTTCTGACAGCTGCCTCCGTTTTCGGCACTTGTACGATAATTGTCATCTGCCACGTTTTTAATACAGACACAGACGAGCCGATGTTCAATACGGTTGACTTGTTGCCCATCAAACTGTCGGCTCTCATTTGGTACTGGCCTGTATCATCATTTCCTCAGGCACCAGTGATTTTAGAATCACATTAGTACAGCGTGAGAGAAAATGTAATAGAGAAATTGAAAAGGAGAAAGTGAGAATAAAGGAGACATAAAGACAGAAGAAAGAGAAGCAGAAATAGATACTGTTTGTTCAGGTACGATCGTTTTAAAAAGTGCTTATTAAACCTCTCTGAGCTGTGTTCATATTGTTTATTCGTCAACAGAAGTTATCAACAGCTGCTCGGAGAACTCAGCGCCGAGTGCTCTTTCTTTCAGAGGTCACCATGTTTTTCTAATAGTCATAAATATTCATTAACGTCTGATGCAAACATTCTGTAATTTGTGTATAAAGTATATATAGATGAATCTATATCTGTGTGTGTGTGTGTGTGTGTGTGTGTGTGTGTGAACCCACACCATATTGCATGTTTGATTTCGCTATCTGCTGGCACCAGCTGTAAAACTATTGGGGATTTAAATATTTAACATCTTGAGATATCATTTTCACAAGCTTCACTCCACCGTCTCTGTCTCCATTACACGGCAGCCGTGGCTAAATCTCTGCTATACGTTTGCACGTGTGCGTTTGAACATATGCATTTGTGATGATGTGCTGCTTGGTTTTCATGTCCATGTCTGCACATGCAGTCTGTGCATATGTAGGTGTATTTACAGTTTGCATCTAGGGGCTCATTTGCACACCTGTGGTCGACACTATAACATTATCTGGCCACATGAAAGAGACGTTTTCCAATAACAACATGTGCTCATATGTGAATTTACTACACGAGAAATAGATTTTTACATCTGAAATATCTGACTGATGCTTCCTCATAAGAGAATGAATAGAGACCTCTGTCTTCAGGGCTGTTTTTCTTGGTTTGGGATTTTAGACAGACTCTCTTCCATCTTTGTGGCACAGCTCAGACCTCGACCCCCTCCAACACCTGTGCGACGAGCTGGAGCCAAGTCTTCACCTGTGTGTCTTTATGAAATGGTCTGTGATGGAGGCTGAGTGACTCTGGGGCTGCTGCTAATGGCTAGAAAGCTCCGATCCTACAAACACTCGTCAGACACGTTCGCTCTTTTTATTTCCGGCTGTATTGTATTTTCTGTTGTGTGCTGTGATGTTTACTTGACTTTTTTGTTGTCGGGCTTGTGCATTATTTTTCCAAGCTAGCAAGGTCAGCTCAGTCACTGATGGGACAATATGTTAACACACTTTATTCAAGAAATTCACATGTATCATCGATCAGCTCGTAGCCGCCTGCTCCTTTGTTGCAGAGGAGGATTAATAAAAATGCACGATGACACAGGGTTAGTCAACTCTGGCAGCTTCATCCGTTTTGGACTTTCCATCTGAGGTCGTCGGTGTCAGGAAGTCTCACTGTTGGTCAGCAGTGCAAATTTGGTGCGTCTAAGTTGAACTCAACATGAAAGATTCACACAGACTTTCTTTGCCCCCCCTGGAGCGAATGCACTGATTACAGCGAATCCCACGAGATGAATTGATTTTGCTGTTTTTAAATGTTGTCTGACAGCGGCTTAACGCTCTCATGGTTCAATAGGAGCAAAATCCCTGCAGCCAGATTTCAAAATCTGGTGTCGAACCTTCCTGGGATCCTGGAGGCTGCAGTGCATTCTGTATTCTACTGTACATGAGCAATAACCTTTCTTATGAAGTCAATAAAAATGTGACATCTGGCCTTTGGTGTCAGTGAAGAGCTCATGAATGACAGTGAAAACACATAAATTGTTTTTTTTTACTTCCAGAGAAGGAGGAAATAAACTGGCAGTAAATCTCTAACAACCAGTAAAAAACCACTAAAACCAGCTGTGAATGAAAGAAGTAAAGTCAAGCAGGGAGGTGAATATTATCGAGGATAGATCCGTCTGCTCGCACACATACATATTTATTGTCATTTTCGATCTTTTCATCGCGGCAGGGATGTGTCTCTGTCTTAATTTCTCTCTCAGCCAATGTTTCTTTTTCCCTTTTCTATCTCTCTCTCTCTCTCTTCTCAAGCATGAGATTACCTGAAGGGACAGTCGGCTATCACTGTAACACAAACACGCACACACACACACACACACACACACACACACACACACACACACACAGTGAAATGCCTGAGTGCACACACACACATATGAGGGGGAATACGACATGCATCCACTTGAACAAGCACATGTACATGGGTGAGGATGGAGCTCCACACACACACACACACACACACACACACACACACACACACACACACACACACACTCATGCATGCAGAGGCAGGCAGTTGTAGCTCGTCTGCAGGGACAGTTAGTTGAATAGTACTCATTTAGATGGAATGGCCATTTCACACAGTCTGCGTGTGTGTGTGTGTGTGGACATGAATGTTTGCACCATACAGAGCTTTGGGAATAAGACACTATTACCTGAGAGAGTCTGTGAGAAACTCTGTAAATATTGACAGAGAGATAGAGAGAGAGAGAGAGAGAGAGAGAGAGAGAGATGAGGCGCAGATATGAACCCTGAGGGGGCTGGGGATTGATAATTTAATGGTTTCACTGGGAGAGAAGATTGGATCGAGAGGAGATTGGCGGAGGAGGAGAGGAAGAGGTGGGATTTGAACCCTCACTGTTGCCATGGCAGCATTTTGGCTGTAAGACGATGTAAATGTCCGCAGCGCCAAAGAAACTGTGGAGAAAACACTGCAGAGAGAGTTGCGTCGCATCGCCGTCAGCGTCGCCGCAACTCGACGGCGAGGAGCCGGGAATCTGAGGGAGGAAAGACCTTTAACTGAAAAAAATAATTAACTTTTCTTAATTAAAAATTAGCCTTTGTTACAAGTCTTCTGCGAGGAGGGGCTGCTACAGCAGGACTTGAGGGCATCCAGGGGCCGCCGTGTTTATGTGTCAGGTTGAAGAGAGGAATTAAACATGTGCGAGAATTATGAGCTTCACTTCCACAAGGGATTTTCATCAAGCAAACACAAACACGGGAGGTCACAGGTGTTCAATACAGGCAGTGATGATTACATGGAAATATCAATAACTTTTCTAACCTCTGTTTGTTCATGAAAGTGGCAGAGGAAGAAACACCTTGATCACATTGACACGGTTTCACCTGGAGCCGGTGCGAGCACAGTCCCAGTGCTTCTCTAACCTGTCGACCACCTCTGCCCAAGATCTTATAAAGAAATTATGATAATCTGTTTTATGATTCAAAACTCTCTAAAGTATATTGATTTCCAAAACAGGGGCAAAGCTGGTGTCAAAGCCTTGTTGTTCCCTTACTGTTGCTACGTCTGTCAGGCTCTTCAGTCCTCCTCTGAACACATGCACTTCACTCTGATCACCGCTGCAGATGTACCACTTGAAATTCATCACGAGTCGACTCATCGACTTGACCAGCTGAGACGATAAATTCTGACATAAACCTCGAAGATCCCTAAACTCTGATTTACTTTGGAAACATCTGTGAGAGGCGCTGCAGGATGTTAGAGGTCTTCACAGATCCAAAGTGTTTGACTGGAAACAGACCTGTGGAGAAACTATTCAAACCTGCACACATTCAAAAAAAAAAACCTTTTGAAACGGAGCCAAGGACAAAACACTAAAGTTAACAGCTTATTAGAGAGAGAACAGACACATTGTTTAAAGGATTCCTCGCAGTTTGCATGTGTGCACTTGGTTTTGGAAAAGCAATTAAACCAACACATAATGCTCCATCGTCTTTAAACACTGAGCTTTACTTTACTACTACTATTGAACAGTAAATCTTTAGATTAGAATCCGTCTATTAGTCCAAGCATTTGTTCCTAGTTGTGCTACTAGAAATCTTCAAACGCTAGAAAATTCCACCCTCTCTCCACAGTTCAAGCTGGAGCTGATTTAAAGCTTCTTCTGTTAACTCACAAGGCCTCGCACGCCCTCTTCTCTCTCTCTCTCTCCACAGTCTCCTGTTCAGTCTCTCAGTCAACAAAAAAACCCAACTGACTTCAGAACATTCGCCCATCGCGCCTCTTACCTCCCTTCAATTTCATGTTAGAGAAGCAGGTTCAGTTGAAATCTTTAACTCAAGACTAAAAAACCTGCCTTCGTTCGCTTCATCGCAGCCTGGAACTTTAACTTGTATTTGCTTCACTGTCTGCACTTTAAATGAAATGGATTTAATATATTACAACATAATAATCAAGATAAAACAAAGATGCATCCTGAGATGTTTAATTAATATTTATTGTACATTATGTAAAACGTATTGAATGACGTGCAGGAGCTTGTAGGACGGGTGGTGCAGAGGAGGAGCGGAGAGCATTATTGATTTCATTGACATCGTTGTTTACATTCATCCGTCACCGGCTCAACTAACCTTTCAATATATCTAAGAGTAAATGAGTTGTGAGCGTCACATTCATCTCTCTAGTTGTTTCTCATTATGCAGAAGTGATACCTTCAGCAGGTTAAGTTGATTAATCGGGATCATTTTTCTTCCGTCCTCTGCCGCTGAAGAAGCTGCTTCTGCATCAATAACATTAAAGTTGCTCATATATGCCTCAGTACCATTTACTGGATTTCTCCAGTTTTACAGGCCCATTTAAGATCGACTCCGGCCCATTTACCCAGAGACTTTGCTGTGTCGAATATTGTGGAACACATGCGTGCCGTGTTTTATTGTTTCATTAAAGAACCAATATCTCTCACTCTCCTGCAGTTTTATAAGGTATAATTAGCCGGTGAACAATGAGCGAAACACATCTGTGAAGTTCTCTCCCAGTTTAAAGTTCATCAGCCGTAGTTTTAACGATTCACTTCTCAGTGCTTCTTTCCCACCTACCAGTCAACAGGCCGGTCTGGGTGTCGTTTCACATCAGCAGCTTCTCTACTAATGAGCTGCTGCTGTGATTGTCAGCCATAGCACAGGCTGAAGAGCTGCAGTAAGTTCGAGCTCAGTGGTCGATTTCAGGCGAGTCGACACTGACACTGCAACAATATCTGAACTGTTTAGACAAGAGGGCTTTTTCTTTTTTCCATGCCGGAGACTTTGAGGACACGAACCAGCTCCTCAGTGCTAAAATCAACACAAATATCAGGATAAGCTGCATTTTAGGATCCGGCCTGCAACTATTTATGTGGTAATTATATTTTATTATAATTCACCAATCAGTCAGTCCCAGTGTTCCCAGAGCTCAAGGTGACCTGACAGCCCAAAACCCACAGATATTCAGTTTACAAAGAACAACAACCCAGGAAAGCTGCATCATATTACAGCCATGTTCCCTGAACACTCTGTGTCAACTGGGGCTGCAATTAGTCATTATTTTCATTTATGTTTACCTGTCAGATTGTTTTCTTAATCTTGATTCTTACTGAAAGAAAACTAATTAAAATTTGTTTCACGCGCCACAATTTTGAGGTAGATTACATTTTATTTATAGACACATATAGTTTTTGTGACAGCTCCTTCATAAAGAAATGTAGCTCCACCTTCATCAACTACAATATTAAAATGCTACTTAGATATACTGTGAATTCATCAATCAAAATAATTCACTAAAATGTTATATGTTTTTTAAAATATTATATAACACTTTTTTACATAATCACTACTTTTTAGCTTGTTTATATTTTTCTCTTTTTTTCACTTCTAACTGTCCTAATGTCTGCTGTGCAGTGCAAATTTCCCCCTGAGGGACGAATAGAGGTTTATCTTATCTTATCTTAACTTTTTATATGTTAAACCAGAAAACCTGATCTTTTTCATGAACACAAGTTGTGAACACAAAATTGACGTATCATCACCTTTGAGGTTTGTATAGGTTGAACTATACAGAACAGAACAACCATTTATTTACACATCAGCAGTTCTGGAGCAACATGATCATTTCAAGTCCAGTTTTTGGCCACTTGATTAAATCGAGTCCAATATTCACTTTCTTTTAGCTCCATATTTGGTCTCTACCAGCTCCTGAGAGCAGAATATCTGGCTCTTTAGCTTCTAAATGATCCACCAGTCAGTCTTTAACTGTCTGCAGGTTCAGCAGGTTGTTGGAGGTTTATCTGAACGTAGCTGCCTGCACGACTGACAATGACACCACCAGGACGACGACAGTGAACAACAACATTCACTTTGCCAGACAGTCAGCTGAAACTCACTGTAAAGCTTCACAAAGGAGAAGCTGCAGATCCAGATAATGATTTCACAGCGTCATTACATGTTGTCAAACATGTGTAAATGTAAATGATGTGAGTTCTTCCTGCACAGATCGTGAGGATGACATGTAGGAACAGAGATGCATTTAGCCTGTGTAATCCAGACTGTGTCCTTCCTGTCAACGCTGAAATAAAACCCACACTCTTATTTTATTTTCACCCTGCAGGCCCTCTTAGCATTCTGGTTTTAGTTGCACGGCTCTATCTTGATCCGCAGTAGACATATCTTGGCGGACAGACACACACACACACACACACACACAAAGACGGGAATGAAAGGCATCTCAGCATCTCGGTGGAAGTGTGATGGAATCAACATTGTTGATTTGTCATTTGGTTTGTACAGCGCGAGCGGCTGCCAAACAGCCACTGATACGGTTGCCATGGAAAGAGCCGTGGTTTGGTGCACGCGAGGCAGAAATCTGATGTGTTGCCATTCTGGGTCTGGTTGGTTTCTGTGTTAGAGATTCGCTCTTCAAATGGAAGCACGTGCAAAGAATGGATAACTCCCGCTATCTGTCGGCTTATTCGTCATTTTCTCAGCAGTACAAGTTATCATGTTCTGTCCTTCTACACTAGAGTTGACATATAGGAGGCAGAATATGAGCTGAGGCCCGATAAGCAAAGCATCAGTGTCTGTATTTACCTATGAAACGTTCACTTCTCCTCCTCCTACTTTTCATTTTCCACAGTACTTGGACAAACTTCCAGAGCAGGAGTTTGAACCTCTCGGTTTTGCAGCAGGACGTGAGAGCTTTTCTGCTCTTTGTTTTTCTTGTCAAGAAAAGCGAGACGCGTGTGCTTTACTCAAAACACAACTTGCGGCTGCATCGTACTTTGTACTGCGTTGGCGGCGACTGTCAGCGGAGGAGTTTACACCCGTGTCTGTTCTTTGATAGATTTCTCTCCCCGAATGATCGTCGAGTATTTGTTTATGATGGTGAGAAACTTCGGGTGGCTTCATGTTTGGACAGGGACCTCAGACTGGAGACTGGAGTCAGATGCTTTTATTTAGTTTGGACGGAGGAATACACACAGAAACAAAATCAAATTTGAATCAGATTTATAGCAACACATGATACAAATGACACATCCAGACTGCAGGAAGTCCGACATGATGCAGCTACTATTCTGCTGTTTTTCACCTAGATGCTTGTCTTTACTGAGCTTTGTTATGTTTGTTTCTTCCTAACAGGATCATACTGCGACTGCAACAATGGTCCAAACCCCAGAAGAGCAGCTAATCCTCACAATGTTGAAGCTGGAAGTAGGTGATGTTGGACAGTTCTGCTTGTTAAAATTAGTCATAGCTGCTGATTAATTCTCTGAGAAACTAATGGTTTACTTGGTGCAGCAGAGCTCTCAAGTCTAAAACGTGTTTCAGACCTGTGCTCAGGTCGAGGGCGGAGTCACAGGACGGCGTGCACCAGAATGATGGAGGTGCAATGTGTTGTGGCAGGAAACAAAGCTGAGAGGACAGCGAGTGCGATGCCAATCAAACGTTGTGTGCACAGTCCTCAGAAGAACTCCAGTCAGGAATAATAAGTAAATTCTCCTGTGTGGGTGGATCATGAGTGTGCAGGGCCTTTGATAAAACACATCAAGTTGCATATATATGCAGGGATACATCATTACCACAGCCAGGCCGGATACCACGGAACAGATTCTGAGGGGCAGAAAATAACACCTGATGGTGCTCTGGCAGTCGTCTCGTTTTCGGTGTGTGTTTTAATGAAAAAAGTCTCAGTCACTGAACTCCATTGTTGCCCTGCAGGAAATACCTTCAGATAATGTGACAATAAGGTCACTTGATAAAAGCGTTAGACATGCTGCTCTGACTTTTCTGTAGCACCGACATCAGGTCAAAACTTGAACATATTCATGTGATCATATCAACAGCAGAATAACATAACAGTAATTTTGTGTTTGAGCTGAATTTCATCTCCTGTAAACAACTAAAATCTCCATACATAATACATCATTTTCCAGATTTGTTGCCATTAGTCATTTCCTAAAAACAATGGATGTCTCAGTCTTCAAGCCAAGTACTGAACAATGCAGAGATTACAGCAGGCTCTGCTAAAGCACAGTAATTACAACAATAGCTTGCAAATAGCTTTCTCACGGAAAACATCAGCTCTGTAAAAAAAAAGAAAAAAAGTAAAGACACAAGTGGTGAAAGAAAATTATAAGATGCCAAAAAAGGAATAAAAGAATTTCATGGCTCATTAGGCATTGATTTCTGTCAGCGCAGGCTCCAGCTCTCCTGGCTGGAGTCAACATCAGTGTGAGAACATGAGTGAGGAAGGAGTGTGCAGCACAGCCGGCTGCGACGCTTCGCACGCTCACACAGCCGCATGAGAAATGTATCTGTGCAACAATTAGCCACACTTAAACTTTGCCGCGTTGTCGTCATGATGAGACAATGCTGGTCAGGGTTCAGGCGGGTACACGACGGCAGGAGGCGATGATGGAGAACACAGAGTAGGAAAGGAGGCAGGGAGGAGGCAGGAGAGGAGACAGATGGAGCTGAGAGAGACGAGTCATCGCAGCCGAGGAAATTTGTTCTGAAATTCATTGTAAAATTACAGGAATTTGTGTTGAGAACGTTGTAAAAAACTGACAAACACAGAAGCTGTGAGGTTTGACTGATGATAAAGTAGAATTATGTATAGATGAGAAATGATACATTTGCTCAGTAATTATCGGTGCAGGATGCACAGCAGACTAAAGCAGGTATATGAGCGTCCAGTGCAGAGGGAGTTCACGCTGAAGAGAGTGAGCGAGTGTCCACTTCTCAATCCCGCTGATGAAAGCATAAAGTTGCATAAACTTCTCAAGTAAGTTATGAGAGTTACAGAGCATTATACATAATTCCTGAGGCTGTAAAATAGCACAGTGAGCAAATGCTGGGGTAATATAAGGTTGTGCACGCAGTGTAAAGCAAAGTGAGATTGTGCAATTACTGCCTCAATAGCACGGAGCAGCGGGGGAGCGCTGCCACAGGGGGTGGACACAATAACACCAATCCCCGTTCAGTCTAATGTATAATACAACAATACAACAGCTGTGCAGCCAATGCTAATACTACAAGCCTGTAATGTTCACTTTTGGTGGAGACTGTGTCACAGAGGTGATGATGACTCAAATGCGCGGCAACTCGAGAGGCCGCGTGCCGCCGGAGCGACGGGGTTTGTTATATTCTAACAAGCTGTGTTACAGTATGAGAGCTAGTTTGGAAACCTTTGTAGATTCAAGGAGCAGCGTTGTTTGTTTCATGTGCTGCTGCTGCTGCAGATGAAGGGAATAAAACAGGCCGTTGCATTAAAGGAGGTGTCCGACCCACTGCCTTTAAGGCCCAGTTGAAAGGAGGTGGACTGTAACTACAGGTCAGATTTTACCAGCAGATTTCTTCTTATGTCGGCGCCTTTGGATGAAGTCTTTTTCTAGATGTTGCCACTTCTTTAACTTTAGATAGATACATGTTTATCTAACAAAGGGATAGGAAACAGTGCTCTGACCTTTTGGCTTCAGTGTTTTCTTTATGATAACAGGCAGCTGTAGTATTAGACTGTATATTCATGGTATTCAGTTTGTTCCTGATGAACCCTGTTTACTCTTCTTTAAATACATGAAGTCATGTTTACATTCAGTGTCTGTGATCATTAAGGCCAAGCATACATAAATGGCACATCTCCTCCCTCACACTGCAGAGCTGATCTTTTTTAAATAACATTCTAAATCTTGCATCATTGACATGATTGTTGAATAGGTTTCAGGATGAACATGAAACCTTCGGTCTTCGTACATATGCATCATGGTGTGTGTTTGAGATTCAATCAAAATACTTATCCATAATGCTACTAGTTATCAAAAACTCCTGCGTGCTGAACTTCTCACCTCGCAGCAGTGATGTCGAGATGCACTCGTGATGCGTTCAATAACATCAGGGTTTCGTGTGGTCTGAGGCGCAGCTCCGTGTTGAGACTCTCCATCCGTCCACCTCGGCGCCGGGCCGGCTTAAAATGTTGCAGCTTTGAATATTTCTCCAGTCCAGGTTTACCTGTTTTGGTAAATCTCCTCCTCCTCACAGTAATAAAAGTCTACAACTAGTGGAGTGGAGCAGCCGCCTCAGCGAGTCATTACTGCAGCCATTTTATTCATTTTATTCATTGAGTTGTCATACAGTGTGTTCACGCCTGAGCGCCACTCCCGCGCCCCCTGGGCCACTGTAAGGTGAATTGTTGGAGCCTTGGCTTACGGCTGAGGTGATTCTTTCCAGGGCGGTCAGGGTGAGGGAAGACCAAGTGGTTTTTGATAAGAGGTGAGCGAGCGGCCTGAGGCGGGGGGCAAACCTGAGCCTGCACAGGCAGAAGAGGAGGAAAGTATTGATCACACAAACTGGTCCTTTAACATAAATCAATACAAGTGGTCAATAATGCAGAAAAACGAAAGGTGTGTCGATGTACAGATGGTGGTTTTAAGACATGCCAAAAGAATTCAGTAAGAAAAAAGGAGCTGAAACAAAATTGGGAGGAACACGTTTTTGAAAAACATTCTAACATTGAACTGAACTTAACCCACCAACACATCCGCCCGTGCACACGACCAACATCCAACTGCAAATGAGATTCAAGAGGAAAAAATACTTCATATCCTAAATTTTGCATAACAATGAGCAGCGAGAGCGCGAGGCTGTCGGCCAGTTTTACGGGAGGTAAGAGCGAGTCCAGATCCTGCGGAGGAGCCGGCCGCTTCGAGGAGGACGACAGAAAAGAACAGCACGTTCCCTCAGCGCTGCTCCTCTGGTTGAAACCATAGACTGTATAAAACATGGACGTAGTGTCCGTGACGTCACCCAGAGGTTTCTGAAGAGCAAAAATGAAGCAAATCGTAGTGCGCAGCCATCTTGGTAGCCTACCTCCGGTTACTCCAAATATGGACAAAGAGGTGGAGCGAGGGCGGAGCTGAGGCGGGTCCTATGGGCCGGCTGAATGAACGCTATTGGCTGAAAAAAGCCGCTTTATTCCAAATAATCAAACTAGCTACGACTAACCAGCTAGGTTAAATGCTAAATATCGTTGCTAGCCGGCTAACCCCACGACGATCTCTTTCCCAAACTCAGTGACTAGAATTAGCCGGGGTGACGCCCTTTAGACCGTCAGTGGCTAGTTGTCAATCAAAGTGGCGCCACTTAGATTGGCAGCTATGAATTGTGCATAATGATGTATGCTGTATATTTTAAACGAACGCCTTATAAAAAAATTCGCCCCCCCCCCAGAGTTGTCATGGAGTAGAAAAACAGCTTATGAGACTAGAGCCATGTTTTGAACCAGGCTGTAAATATGTTTTTTTCTGTCGTAAAATCGGACATTTTAACATGGGGCTCAAATGTAATTGACTCCCTTCTGCAGCCTGCTCTAGTGGTTATTTGAGGAACTGCAGCTTTTTTGCACTTCCGCATTGGCTTCATTTTTCAGCGCCGGAGGTTGCCGCTTGGTTCCTACACTCCAAACAACAGCGTTTCTTCCACTCTTCAATTGGCTCCATTAGCAACCTCCTGACAATGAAAACACTGGCTGTCTGCCGCAATAAATCACTCCCTGTTTGTGTTATGGGATGCCGGCACCAGCGAGAGCTAAATTCAGAAATGAGCCGAAGACGCGTTCAAAAAGAAGTTTGACTTCGATAAAAACATGACTTCTTAAATGTGTAGAAAGAGGAGGGAGCAGCAACTACAGCAGGTTATTTAAGGATAAGTTTGTGTGTGAGTCAGGATACAGATGCACAGTTACCCTCAAAGCATCTTTGTAGTAAATCAAGCACATTAATGGAGCTTTTCATTTCCTCCCTGTTTCTGAAAACCAAAACTCGAGTCTGAAGTCAAGGTGGAGTAAAAGACTCCAAACTGAACTCGAACAGCAGCAGAACAAAGTCTGCTCACTCTGATCCAAACACAGCAAAACGTCTCTGATTTATGGACAAACTTGACTCAGAAAACTCTTCTCTCAGCTTTTCTCTCTCAGAAGTTGGAACTTTTTCCTGCTCGTGTCCGAAAACTGAGTCATAGTAATTCTCAGGTCTTTCAGTGCGTCACAGAGTCGAGTTGAAAATACTGCTGCTTCTTTCAATAGATTAAAATACATCTGTGAAACACCAAAATACACCAGCATGTCTTTAAGCAGCAGTGGAAGAAACAAGTGCAAGAAGTAGTGATAGCACACCACAGAAATACTCGCAGGATGACCAGTGGACGTCTGAGTTCAAAAAGTCTCTGAGCTAAAAATACAATACAGTCAAAGTGTTGGTTTGTCACAATGGACCTCGACAGTGTTACATCATTATGTTACTGGGTCGACATTACTGATGCTTTAACATGTGAACAGGACTTTAATGTTATGGTTTACTTTACATACTTCTAGATAGTTAAATGTATAACACAGCATCAGATTTGATAAACTGATTTTGTTTGTTTCTTAATCTGCAAAAAGCAGCTGCTGACTCTAGTTGTCTGATAAGTGCAGATGAGTAAAAATACAATAGTATAAGTGTGAAGAAACTTAAAATAAATACTTGAGTAAAGTGCTGCACAAGTACCTCGAAACCGTACTTAACTTACAGTACTGCACTGTACGTGAATAGATGTATTTAGCTGAATTCTGCCACTGTTTTTCTAACTCAATATCGTGGACAGTCACTGAATGTTTTGAATTAACCGAAGATACTTAGTTGTACTTGATATATGAAACTTTCACTCTTTCATAGTTTGTACAGAAACAGCTTTCCTCAGGATTAAGTTCTGTCTTATTTTCAAGGCTTTATTAAACTTGTTAAATATCTATTCCACCTGTGGATTCATTCATGACTAACTATTAACCCATTAGTACTCTTACTATTACTAATAGACTCATTAGCAGTCATGTTATTTTAGTCATTTGATGAGTTTGCAGCCACAGGTCGTGCAATAATGAGCACAAACTGTAACATCATGAGGTGAAGCCAGATGACCTGATGCTCTGACCTGACACCAGTCAACAGTCACTGTATTCTGACGCTGTGAGGTGTCACAGTGTTGTCTGACGGCCACCGATGAATCACATCCATTAAATCACCTGTTATCAGTCTTGATAATCGGTATTGATGAAAAGGAACACGATGAGTAAAAGTACAGTGGAGCTGAAACAATAAGTGTTTGTCGGTCGATGGCAAATTATTTTAACAGCTTGATAATCATTTGAGTAATTTTGCAAACAACAGTTCTCATTTCCAGCTTATTAGTAATTGTTAGGATTTGTTTGTCTTACGTGAGAAGGAACTGAACAACCTTATAATTTGGGCTGTTGGTTGGAAGATGTGACCTTTTCCTTAATAAAGTGAACATATGTATTTTTCCATATTTGCAATTAACTAATTCTAAAGTGTGACTTAAAGCAGCATTAATCAGTTTTTGACAAACTGGGGGCACGAGTCGTCACAGCCGTCTCAAAGACTCGCAGTCGTGTCATATTTTGACTTTGTTTTGTTGATGTGTTGGCGAACGGTCTGTTTACACATCCAGCAGACACACAGCAACGCTCTCATCCCGCCGGAGCCGTGTTCCCGTTCCCCAGCAGCTCCTGATGAAAATATCTGGCTCTTTCGCTGCTGCGTGTTCCACTTCCTCCGCCAGCTCGTCTCTGACTGTGTCTGTGCACCGCTCGCTGCCGGAACGAGTTTGATGAGAGCGCTGAGGCCGAACCGCGCCGCCAACGCGCCTTAAAACAATGAGCTAAAAGAGGCTAAAAAGGTCGATGCAGCTGCAGATTCGCACTATGGGTCGTTTCACTTCTGGTCGATATGAAAACATTTCAGTGTTTAAGAGTATTAGAGCTTGACTTTCCTCACGCTTCGGGCCGACACTGCACCTCCCATCGTTTGACCTCCCACCGGCCCATTCTCTGAAAATGGACACCGTCCTTGCGGCTGAAGGTGTGTGACCGAGTGTGTGTATGTATCTAAAGTGGCCGCAGCCTTTGTCCCTCAGCACTCAGACTTCCTGATTGCTGTTATTTGGTCAGCCATGGCACCCGCTCGCTGCAATTTACAAGACGCAAGAGGTTGTGTGTGTGTGTGTGTGTGAGTGTGTGTGTGTGTGTTAGTGTGTGTGTGTGTGTGTGTGTGTGTGTGTGTGTGTGTGTGTGAGTGTGTGTGTGTGTGTGTGTGTGAGTGTGTGTAAGTGTGTGAGTGTGTGTAAGTGTGTGCAGAGGGAAAGAGAAAGAAGCAGAGGAAGAGTGAGGAGAAGAGTGTGGCAATTTGCAGTAAGCACAAGTGTGTGCCTCCGAACGTGTGTGTGTGCGAGTGTGTAGACAGTTCAAGTAGCAATTTGGAGTAAGCAAGTGTGTGCTCGGCCGTGTGTGTTTGTGTGTGTCGACAGCTCCAGCAGCTTTTCGAGTGGCTACTTTGATGTCTGACCCACTTTGGCTGTTGCTGAGTATAAAGCTATTTATTTAGTTTCGAGTGTGTGTGTGTGTGTGTGTGTGTGTATGTGTGTGTGTGTGTGTGTGTAAAGCTATTTATCTGGCAGTGGACTGGGAGAGTTTTGCTCTGTGTGCTGCCGGACCCCTCAGCATCTGCTGGTGGAGACAGCAGAACATCTCACGCTCCGTCTCCTCCTCCTCTCTCTGCTTCCATCGCGGCCATTTTCTCCTCTCCCCAGCTCCTTCTTCTCTTTGTCACACTCCTCCTCCTCCTCCTCCTCCTCCTCCTAATGCAATGTCTTCTCCTCTTCATGCCTCGTGGTGCTCTCTACCTCCATCTTCCTCGTGCCATTAACTCCCTCTGATACAGCGGTTAGTCGTGGCTCTTAGCTCTGATTGGCTGAATCGTGTTAGGAGCTGCTGCAAATTACCAGATAAATCTTTTTTTTTTCTTCCTGCCACACTTTCACCATGAAGTGGAATTTAACCAGAAATTAACACAGACTCCAGAGCTTAAGCTACTTTTCTATCCACAGTTAAAGGATAGTTTGGAGTTTTTTGTTTTTTTTACGAGCAAATTTAATCTTGTTTAGCTCTGAACCTGTCTCTTAACAGCAATATAAACTCAATGTTTAAACTGAGCTATAAATTCAACAAACACCAGTTAATTCTCATACTGAGCCTTCATTCAATATTCAAAGGATGGAGGTGGTGTTATTCTATAGTTTTCTCATCAGAACCGTTTCCTGTCTGTGACTCTCGAACCCAAAGCTCATTGGTTCCTAAAATGTAAATGTTCCTTAAAATGTAAATCTTCGGCTCAATCAATTGCTACTGAAACAGGATGAAATAATGTGTTTGTTGGGGACTGTTTTCAGCGGTGGATTAATCCGCATTTGGTGATGAGGCTCATTGATGTGGTTTTCATATATAGAGTTTTGGTAGATCAATTCATTTTTGGTGTTGGTCTTTTCATGGAATTTAAAGGTGTGTCAGTGAGCTGAGCAGATGTTTGTTTGTTTACATTTTTCTGGCATGAAAATACAATGACAAGAACAAAACATGATCATCACGTATAGTCTGAGATTCCACCAATCTCATCACCAGGTTCATTTCATAGCTGTGCTCTGGTTTTTGATCAGCACCAGATGACGTTTGCACACTTTTCATGCACTTGTTCCATTTCCATCCATTGTGTTTCTTGGTTGAACATCACATCTAGACATTTACATTTCTGTCTGTTTCCTGTGAGTATTTTCCGCATCGCTGCCGCTGCTCCGTTGCTATTCTTGCTCTGCACTTCCCAGAGATCATTTGTCAGCGCGGCCGCTGCCGTGACGTCTCTTTCTTTGGATAATCTGTCAGCCGCAGTCGTGCTCTTTTCTCCTCTTTGTATGTTCCCACCGTGATTGTTATCGCGGGTCATGCTGACTTTCCAGGGTTTTTTTTTTTTACAGAAGCCAACTTCGAATCGCAGCTTAGACGTGTGGACATAAATCATTGTTTTCATTTCAGTGTCAGAACATGGTGAAAACTGCCCATCAGCGTTTCACGAAAGCCCAAGGTGGCGTCTTCAAACTGCCAACAGTCCGAACCCGAAGATATTCAATCAACAATGACAAACAACAAATCTTCACTTTGGAGGAAACCAGGGGCTGCTTTTGTTTGAGAAATGACTCCGATCAGTTAATTGATTAATCATTTCAGCTATTAAATCTAAAGTCATTAATGATGGAGGAGCAAACACATGAACTGGAAACACTAACACAATTCAAGTGTATTTGATGTTAATGTCTCAACTTTCAGCAAGTCGAACATCTTCAGTCAGAGTTACTGAACTGAATCTTCACTGGAGGAGGAGGAGGAGGAGACTTGATGGAGTCCTACCAGTTTAACCTTTGATTTAAATGAAAACTTCCCCCGACAGTGGAAACCTTCTTGGCATGAGTTGAGATTTGAGTCAGGTCAGGAGTTGAAGGTAAATACACACTTTGATCCGGCAGCTCAGCCTCCACACTCTGACTTTGCACTTCGCAATTTCACTGTCAGACCTCCGACTGTATGTGCTGCTTCATGTACGCTTTTCATGTCGAGGGAAACACATTTCTCTCATTTTTCATGCATTCGATATTCGCCCTGCTGCAACTTCTTCACCTCCGCCCGCTCCTCCGCTGCCGCTCTGTTAGTCAACAAAAGCCAAACTGGCACATATGCAGATTCTATCTATCATTTATAATACTGCAGCCGTTTTTATTACGCTGACGTTAAGGCTGTTTTATAAAAGCCATGAAAGAAGCAATAAGCCACTTGATAGCTTGCTTTACTCTGACGTTAAATCAGCTAACAGGATTTTTAAAAAGACTTTCCTTCTCCTTCTTGAAATTACTGTGGCCTCTCGTGGCTTATTCTTTAATTTTCTGCTCCTGCGCTCTCCTCTCTCCTCGCTCCCTTTTTTCTTCCTCTCTACATCTCCCTCCCGCTCTCCTCCTCGCCTCTGTGTTTTGATGTAATTGAGGAGGAGGTGGTGCGCGGTTCTCCCCCACAGCCAAGAGTCCAGAGAGCGAAACCTCTAATCAGTGATGTCAACAGCTGACACTTTGCAGCCCGGCGCCGCGGTCGCCGAGCAGAGGACCGACTTTGTGGACTCCGTGTAATGATTGTTTGAGCTCCTGACACCCAGATCGCATTAATTTCAGAAGAGCAGCGAAAGACAGGAGCCGTAAAAATATATCTCTATACCGACTCTGTGAGTTTCCACAGTCCCTCTGTTCACCGTCAGTGCGAGGAGGCTCGAGGCTCCAGAGGCTGAGCTGCAGATGTGAGGCTCAGACCTGGACTGATGGGAGACGTCCTGGAGGCCTGGCGAGCTCATTGACTTGATTTGTTAATAATGTTAAATGAACACCATCGGTAGACCTGCAGACCATCAGCCCCCCCACCTGCTTCTAACCTGGTTGCACATCCACAACACAACATTCAGTCAGTGCGTTGATGGACGTCACAGGACGAAGAGAGAGAGAGAAAAGCTGAGAGTGCATTAACAGGAGAAACGCTGGAGGCAGTCTGTGTTTAAAGAAGAGAAAACATACCAGCAGGGGGCGACTCTCAGCTCGTCATATCACAGCTACACACGAGATCCTGAGTTAACTTCATCATCTTCAATCAATCTTAAAAGTTAATCATGATGTTGTAAAAAGGAGATGCTGCCCACGTCCTTTAATCTGCGCACACATAACACGGCTCTCAAACTGCATGCAGTGCTGACGTCCAGATTTGATTCATGATACGTCTAATCTGTCCCATTAGAGTCTGTGGAGAGCAGATGCATCCAGATAGCAAACATAAAAAGGTGACGTATTGTAAAGATGGTTAACCATAAGTTAACAGACGTAATGTTAGTTATGTCACTTTCATACATTGACCCAAACTCGATCCTTTCCTGAAGCTAACCAAGTAATTCTGTTGCTTGAACCTCACCACATTGCTCTCCACAGTTAATAGGAATGTGAAGATTTGCAGGACTCAGAAAGTGTAAAGTCGTGTTATGCAGTTTGATGCAGTGACAGATGATAAAGACTTGTATACTATTTTCAGAATCGTCCAGTCAAAGCTCTGACGACTCAAAAAGAATCATATATGAAGGTTTATTCCTGTTGCCTAATTATGGAACTGGGATTGAGTCGTGAGTATTTTGGATGTTTGGTTTTTTAACTGAAATTCAAGGCATGAACAGACACGATATTTCAACCAGAAGCTTTCTGTGTATGTTGTCTGTTGTGAATGGAGTTTGACCTGAGTTATTTTCCTAGTCCGTTCACACCCTGTCGCCTTTTTATTCCTTTAACAAAACAGAAATGCTCAATGTATTAAACTTGTTTCTCATCCCTCTGTAATAAGTGAAAGCTTCCGTCGAGCGGTTCAGCTCCGATCACGGTGCGAGCGGCGATCTTCCTTTGGCGCATTAACATTTAAATTAACATTTGTGCGGCCACAGCTGTGCGTTTAGTGGGTGTTTAACAATAGCTTCAGCTCAGCCAATCAGAGCCGAGGACGAGGAGCATCCATTTTAAAAGTCGTCATTAACAGATGTCACGCCGATGTTTCTGTCTGCGTTCGCAAATCTATTCCTGAAGAGCTCATCTCAATTATGTTTTTACACTTAAAGGGCAGAAATGCAAGTCTGAAATCACCTCACCATCTTTTCTTTCTTTCTTTCTTTTTGTCTTGTTGTGGTCGTCTGAGGGGAGAAAGCTGATGAATGAACAGCAGTTAAATGAGAGGCAGAGCTCAGCACTGTCATCTGTAAAGCTTTAGCTCGGATGTCACAGTTCAATCACTATGGATTACGGCTTTAAGAGGGGCTGCCTGCTAAAATAGCCTCCGTGTGTGTGTGTGTGTGTGTGTCCTGTATACATTTTCTTTATATACAAAGAAGGTTTTCTGAACGTTTTCTGTGAGTGAAGCACTTTAACGGTTAAACTCACGAACCATTAAGTGATTTTTAAAGCTGAGAAGAAATATTGTAAAATGATCATTTATAAATATGCAGCTTATATTATTTCACTTAATTCATGATTTGACTGCTTTATTCCACGACATATAGCTGAAAGCTGTGCACAGCCTGAGAAGCCGTGATGAGGCAACAAAAGTCCCATCACATGTTGCGTGTTGACTTTTCAAGAGGGCGAATAAAAAGGCTTTTATTACACAGTATAAAACAGTCAGTTCAATGTAAAAGTCCTGCAGTTTCAATTCTACGTAACAGAAGTTTTGTCACTAAAATGTAAACAATAAATTAATCTTTGCTGTGTCACTTCTGTCACTGATGAGAAGAAGAAATATGATCCAGTAAGTCCAGATATAGAAACAGCAACAATTGAGCCACTTTCCACTTTCCCCTGCATCGGGACACCTGCTGTGCCAAAGCAGCAGTCACTTTAAAATGAATGAGGCCGTTTCTAAAGGGAAGAAAAACACCTGTGGAAAATCTCTGGGAGAATCAGGTCTTTGTCCATTAACCTCGTTACAACAGTCACATGGACAAGACGGGATAATCTGTCAGCCAGGTAAATATCAAAAACTGAAGACATGACGACCCTCGAATCGACGCTGAAAACACCAGCTGGTCACAAAGGAAATGACTTAAATTATGTATTTTTACAACCTAGGTTTTGTGTTGCCAGGTTGTTTCTGCATCCCCCAAATACCAGCAACGAGCTTCATGAGGAAAATGTCATCATGACTGTAAACGACCGAACCAAGATCCAGGTTGTTAAAGAAAAAACACAATCCATTAATGTCGTTAACGTAAAAAACACGTCCAGGTTTCACGGCACAAACTAAGTGCTCAACGTGGCCGAAACAGCCGTGGCTTCATTTTAATAAAAGTGATGGCGACAGAAAGCAGCGCAGTGTGTGTGTGTGTGTGTGTGTGTGTGTGTGTGTGTGTGTGTGTGTGTGTGTGTGACAGAAAAATCAGCAGCAGCAGCAGCAGCAGCACTTGAGAGCCACAACAGTAAATGAGCTGCGAGATGAAAGCAGCGACCGTGTTTCTAAAAACCACATTACAAAGCGAAGTCATTTCAGAGACTGACAATCAGCACGTTAACGTCTCATCAGGTGACCTGTTTCAGGCCGATATCCAGCTGCACTGGACCGACGGGCAGCTCTGGGCTCCGGCCGCTTCATCCACTCAGCCCCTGAACCGTCATCAGTCGCTGCTGGCTGGCGTGCTCGCCACCTGTGCTGACAGCGCTGGCAGCGGCTCAGAAACCGCAGCCAGGAAGTGCATCAGCATTTCATCATTGAGCTATGATTAAAACACACGCTTTTCACTTTACGTGGCGGCGTGACGACCGGTGAGATCTTCATTCCACGGCTGTGAGACGGCGGCAGAAACGCCGGAGCGTCAGACTCGCAGGTGAAAGCTGTCGACGCAGTTTGAAATATTGAAGCTGGAGGCTGCTAAGTCTGAACTGTCACAACATCTGGATTGTGATCAGTTCTATTAAGCCAAAGTGTAGCTGCCTTAAAAAACAAAACAAAAACATCCTCATAAGAAGTCTGATCGGATCTCAGAGCGATGCCACGTGTCAGAAGTCTGTGAAGGAACATGATGCATTACTCTGCAAAAGAAGACGTCAAACTTGGTTAAATGAATTGTTATAAGCTCTGTGTCTGTGATATGTGTTGACAGGTTATTTTACACTGCTCGACTTCTCCCAAATCCCAAATAGGTCTGTTTGGATGTGTGTTTCGTAACATTATACTCACTTTTATAACAGGAAGTTCGACCTCTGTGGCCTCTAATTCGTAACTAATATCACTCTGTAGGATGAAAGACTGCTCGCTGATTTGTCTCTGAAGGACTCTTTACCTGACAAAATTAATCACATTTGTCCATGTGTTATAGTTAGGCCAGTTTGGCCGTTGTTTAGTTTCAGTTTTTTGTCCAGTTCTAGTTTTTTTCCCTGCACATCTGTCTCAGTTCCAGTCTGTTCTGTCTTAGTCCTCTGCCTTAGTTTCAGTCTCTGTTATAGTTAGATCTCTTTGGTTCTGTTCATGTCCTTATTCTTCCAGTCATGTCATGTTGTAGTCTTGTCATGTTGTAGTCTTGTCATGTTGTAGTCTTGTCATGTTGTAGTCTTGTTTTGTCATGTTGTAGTCTTGTTTTGTCATGCTGTAGTCTTGTCATGTTTTAGTTCAGAAACTATTCACCTGCCATAGTGTTTCATCTCTGCTCTCTGTATTTGTCCACTGACCCCGCCTCTGCCCCACCTCTCCTACCAGCCCCTCCCATCTCATCTCTTCACCTGTGTTCCCAGCTGCAGTCTATCACCCATTAGGACTTGATAAAAGCCAGTTCGTTTCAGTTTGCCCTTGCCGGATCGTTGTTTGTTTGTTTGTTCATCTTTGTACTTGTTCCAGTCTGTCATCTTCGTGCTCCTTGTCATCTTTTCTGTTGGTTCTGATTTTGGATTTTTGCTTTTCCTGGACCTGACACTGAAGTGAGTTTTGTTTGTTGAATTGTCTTTTGTTTTCATTAAAGACTTGCTACTCAACCTTGGCCTTTTGTGTGTGCATTTGAGTCCATCACCCCAGTCTTTATGACACCATGTGAAGTAATTCTAGTCTATATTTATAATGATAAAGACTTCATTTATGAAGCAGCTTTCAAAACAGGGTGAAAAAGGGCAAACAGTCAGAAACAGATTATATAGTTAAAATGTTTAAAAAAGCAAGTAGCTACACTTTTATATGCCAATAAAATCACTGATAAAGGCATAAACAAGTAGAATAGAATAAAGTAGAAATAAATGTTGACTATAAAAAGGCTTTGAAAGAGGACAGTGACATGAAGCTATGGTATTAACAGGAACAGCTGCTTCATGGTTTGTGGCTGAAGGAGTAATGACCACTTCACCACTGCTCTACATATTAGGATTTAATAAAGTTTTAAAGAAAGAATTAAAGAAAAAATGGTTGATTTTGCAATAATTATTATTTCTACACATACAGCAGAGAAGTCTGTGAGATCCAAACAATGAGAAAGTAAAGCCGATGTGAACAAAACACAAGGGGTTAATGACTTAGTATCACAGGTCAAGTCATATTTCTTAATCATCAAAAAAGGCGGAGTCTCTAAAAAAACACTCACCTTCTGTCTCAGACTCTTCTTCAGTCAAATGCTTTTGGTCGATCGTGACCAAATTAAGATCCTTCCAGTGATTTGTCTTTTTTCAGGCTGTAGCTCGATGTCGACTCGAGGAGGAGGAACAAACCTCTGGAAGAAAATTACAAATAATTCAACGAGACAGTGCTCGTGTCTGGAGCCCTGCGCGCTGGTACATTTGCCTAGTTTGTCTATCAGCTCTCGGTGTCTCCTGTCAGGTTCTCGGAAGCGGTCAACATTTCTCAGACTGTCTTATTAAATAATTATCGGCTGCCTGACAGATGAGTTGCTCCTCAGTCTGCTGCTGCGGCTGCACTGAAAATGTGGAGAGACTTTTCCACATCAGGAATTTATTTCCTCTGCGGCAGCAAAGCAGGAGCTACTGAAGGTTAAACTGGACCTAACTGCTCCTCATTCACACAGATCATCTCATGTTATGAACACATGAATCCTCAAATATAATAAGACACGTTTTCAAATGTAACTTAAAAAATATTGTCTCATATTTGGGCCGATACAAGATAAAACCAAACTCTCTCTGTCTCTAATTCCTGATGTTTTCCTGAAGATATCTGATCATCCCAGAATCCTCTTCTCTCTGAACCAGATACATGAACATAATGAGAAACAGCCTGACACCTGCCCTGCCTGTTTCACTCACTTCCTCAGTCAAACGGTTTCAGTCGATCGAGGCCGAATCAGGACCCTGCAAGTGATTTCTCTCCTTTTGGACCGCAGCTCAGTGTCAAATCAATCGCAGCCCCAGAAATTTGAATCGGAGCCAGACTGGGTGTAATTGGGTTTCAGAGTTCTTATGGAGAAGAAAACAGGCGGCCAGAGAAACTTTCTGTTCTACTGTCCTCACTCTGCTGGTGGAGTCTGTAAAAATTGTTTAAGCTCACAGACGACGACTGATTACGGAAGATGAATCACTTTACATAGCGAGCGCCGGAAGTGCAGCGGTGAGGCATTCAATCCGAAATAACCTTTTGTTTCACCTAAACAGGCTCAACAACGGAAGAGAAACAGCGTCTCCAGGCGAGAAGTGAGACGCAATCAGTCATCACAAATGAGCAGGGAAGTGGGAAGGCTAAAAAACTTTTCAGTTCCTCAGCACTAAACACTGTCAGCTTTGAAACCGGAGAGCGCCGCTGACAGCGTGGTGAGAAAGGCCCATCAGAGATTCACTGACTCAGACGACCACGAGATGTTTGATGAGTCTCTGGCAGCCGTGACCCATTTCTGCACAGAAGCAGGAGCGATCAAAAATGTTAGAACAAATGTTATTGCTTTCCGTTGCCTCCCTGCGGTTTTCGGGCTTTCTGAGTCTTGACTTCCTGCGAGAGGAAACGCTCGCCCATCCGGCACAGCCATTACCAGGCATCCAGCGCACGGCGCACCGCACGCAGGCAGAGCGACGCCTCGAGGATCACACAGATCACTGAGGCTAATGTAGTAATACCACAATGGAGTAATACCACTTCCCATATAAAAGTCCTGCATTGACATTATTGCTAAGTAAAAATGTGCAGATATTAGCAGTAAAATGTAGTTTAGCATCAACATTAAAATGCTCATTATGTCGCAGTTTTAAATCCTCAAAGTTGGAGAAAATGAAATAATGAAGCATGAAAGCTCCAACACTGGAGATAAAATGTTAAAGACTCTTTTACTGGCTGAGAAGACTCTAAAACTCTTTAAATAATCTCTGAAAGTCTTTTTCATCCGGCTGTTTTTCAGAATTCAGTAAAAAGTTGATCCTTTTTCACTTGACATTTTGTGACCTTTGCTGAGGCCGAATGCAAAGTTACTGGTTACTAATACAGCAGAGAGAAAATATTCCCAAATCAAGCAACAATATAAACAGAAGCACCTCAGAATGAAGCAAATGGAGCTGCGACCACCAGCCTCTCTTTGTACTTTCTGTAAACCTGCTCATGAAAACATTGGTCTGAGGAAGCTGAGAAGCTTGAAGTCCAAGAAAAAATGATTATGAAGTTGTTATTCCCCGGAGCCCTTCAGCCCAGCCGAGCAAAGGAAGAAAATCTGCCTGTTAAACAGAGCGCGAGTGGCAGGAAACGCTCCAGTTGATGATTTAACAACTAAACTCTGTTGATAGTGATTTAAAGAGGTGAATAATAAAGAAATGTATTTATTTTTCTCTTGAGCAGTTTTTACATGCACTCCATAATGCCATGCCCTCACTTGAAACTCTTCTGAAGACGTTCTCGTTCTCGACCTCCTGATCTTTATGAGAATCGGATCCTCCAAACGACTGGGCGCTGTTGTTTCTGACTTGGACTGGAAAAACTTCTCCATTCGAGACTTAAAAGCATAAAGAATGGAAACTAGGCAGGAGTGAATATTTGGTTGGTTTGTCGAGATAAACAGCTGATTTTCCATTACTGAAGAGGACATCATGAAATGAGCACGACTCACGATTGAAACATGGAATTTGTACTAATTTGTTGAACTCTCCTCCAAAGACCATAAACAGCTCAGCAGCTCCAGACTGGCCCAAACCTTCCCTGCTGACTGTAGCCGTGCAGCAGCAGTCCCATTGAAGTGAATGATGAGGCTGTGTGTGTTAACATGGCGTCGTCTGTCTGAACGTGGCCTTAAAGTAAGAAGAAGACAAACCAAACGCAGCTGTGGCATCAAATCTAAAAGCTCGACGCCGTCGCTGGGTGTTGACTTACACACAGAGAGAAGAGAAGCAGAGTAAAACAAATGCTCACTTAGACAAATGAAGGCTGAATAATATGTTTAAAGGCAACGTTTCGTCTTCCAGAACTCACTTATTAATCAGAAAAACAGAGTGTGTACACGAGAGAAGTAAAACCAGAAGAGATGAGTCATTGTAAAGTTCTTTGTTACTGCATCTGTTTGCTGTTTTTAATTTCATTTTTTTCTGAAGCATAAGCATCAGATTTTATTTTTCTCAACAAATATATCTTTGTATTTTATATGATCCAGTATCTCTGCTGTAATATTTTGTACTTCTGCCATCTCGAAGTATTCTGACAGACCACCACAAATATTCTTGCATATTTCTGCCTGCCTCTACCTTCGAGCTCCTCTGATACATAAATCATTTTAGTTATTTTGGTATGAAAATATCATAAATATTTCAGCGTATTTTGCTTCACATTAAGCCCAAAGAGAGTGACAGTAGCCACAACGGCTCATTAACGGACGTGTTTCTCAGGCACTTTGTCTCCTCGCTGCCCAAGAAGTCCACAATAAGACACCGCCGAGGTTTTCTTAACATGTTTTTGAGTAGTTTCTGTGGTCGAAGTGGAGGAAGAAACCCATAATGCACAGCAGCCGGCGCACCGCGGAGTCTATTAACTCATCCACCGTAAAGTGCCTGACTGAGCCGAGGCATCCGTCAACCTCTCTGGAAAGTGTTGGGAGGAAAAAAAAGAATCAGACGAAAGAGAGAGAGAGAGAGAGAAACGTACACACACACACACACACACACACACACAGACGTGTTTTGAAACTAATTCCATACAGATAAGTTTTAATATCAGAAGGTTTCTTGTTGGTTTTTAAAGGTCACTGAAGCAAATTACTGAGAACCGTTGATTCGGTAATAAAGTGAACTTGACTTGGCACAGACACACACGCACACACACAGAGAAACACACACACACACACACACTGAGAGACAGATGGAAATTTTGTACACATGTAAAACACACACACTCACACAGCCCCAGGTGTTGAACATGTTGAGTTTTGACGCTATTTTAGTCATTGAACACGATGATCCCAGCTGTCTGAGGGCTTCTGGAGGCACACACACACACACACACACACACACAGGTCTCAGTCCCAAAGCATCTGATCAGCTGAGGGAGTGTGTTTAAGTTCACTGCCGTCTTTTTTTCCATTTTTTCAATGTTTCGGTTTGAAGAGTGATTTGAATATTCTCTGAACGAGCTCCGTCCTCTTTGTCGTTTCTTGCTTTTTTAAAATTTTCACCAGAAATTACAGAAATGTGGCGCTAAAAGGTATCGACTCGCAGATTCGTCTCCCGCTAATGGACTTTTTATGAAAGCGAGTCATTTTCAGGTGATTCTTTTTGTCTTTAAAAGGGAAAAACAATGACAACACGACACACTGATATGAAGTCTACTGATTTATTTCCATTTTCAGAGTAAATTGTTTTTCTCGTCGGATTTACTAGATCTATTATATTAGCAGGGATAATATCTGTGGATATGAGTCTGCTGAAATTAGATTACACACACAAAAAAGCCAAATATTAGTTTAACAGGTTTTCAAGACATTTCTTTGATAAAACTGGGGAAGCTGCTCTGAGGGGAAACATGGCCTCGTTGATTACCAGGACTCTGAAGGACGTATGTACAAGAGCTTAACGAGAGGACAAATTAAGGATGTGTGCATTCGTTTACTCGCTAAAATAGCATCAGAGTACATGATACAAAAACTGTGCCTCATTCAACTGAGGCTTCTCTACAAAAATACATCTAATAACAGCTTCTTTTCTTCTCTAATTTACACAGTTTTATCACAATTATAAATAAAACCTCTGCTCGTCGTGAACATATGGTTTCAGTCCCTCGTGGTGCCGAGCTACAGGGAGAGGACATGTTGCTGTACGAGCGCTGTCACACCAGCTAAATACGACTCTGAGCTGTTCTTGCACTCAGAGCTGCGAGTAGAAGACGTTCCATGTTGCTACCTGTTCATAAACACCTGGGAGAGGCGAGAGGAGAGATCTGTAAGTGTGTCACCCTGGGCTCCAGTGTCACGGCGACGGCGTGGCCGACACACAGGAGATCAGCCGGCGAGGACACTTCCTCCTCTGGGAAACACAGTAATGATCAAACAGTGTGCGCAAGCCTCTGGGGTCAATGCAACCGAAATGTTTTACAGCATCTGCATGAAAAACTTTCTGCTTCTGGTCGTCCAGTTTTCATACATATTTTCATGTGTTTTTGTTGGTGTATCATCGCTGTCTGCACCAGAATAATCTATAGTCGCTGCCACTCATGCCCCAAAGCCATCGCAGCCAGATGTTCGGCTTCAGAGGAGAGAGAGAGAGAGAGAGAGCGTCTGAGAGAAACAAGGTGGTAGGAAGTGTGGGAGTTTCTTCCTTCATCGCCACGCTGTCAGGAGCGGCTCTCCGGACTGAAAACGATGCAGCTCAGTCATGTTTTCTTAATTGTGAGGTATTTGTGCTGCACTGTATGAAACAAAGCTTTGAGTGTGAGGAGTGAGAACGAACGAAGGAGAAGCTGGATCCACACTTCGTGATGTGTCGAGATGCTTCCGATGTTTTGTCGTGAAACACATTGTGGAAAATGGCCTGTCCGACTGCAACAAGCAACCAGTGAATGACAACAGGAGGAAGGAGCTTTAATCAAAAACGGGTTGTTCTGTGATTACCTGACAATCAAATCCTCACATCTATTTCATCACAGCTCATCTACATCGGCCTCTCCCGTCGGAGCCGAGTGTGTCACACCACCAGCTGAATCACTCTGTGTGTTTTGGCCTTTGTTTCCCAGGATGAGTCACAAAATGTAAAGTTATCCGACACACGTTGGGGTATTTTTAGCACTAGCTGCAACGGAGTGCGATGGTAGAAAATCAACAGTCTAAAAACGTCGAGAGTAAAGGTCAGACGCTGGAGTCAATCCCTCAAAATCAAAGAGCAAAGGCTTATTTCTAAACTTAACATTTTGCTCTGACGTTCAACAGTCATACAGGGAGAAACTCACCGCAGAAGGGATTCAATTTATGCCCTAATGACGGCAGCAGTCGGCCCGTGTGCCACAATAAGACAAAGGCCGGGCCATATTTCCACACTACAAACTGATAATATGCAGTATTCCTCTGTAGTCATTTTCATAATGTGCTGTTTTTGCAGTCAGTTTTCAATGTAGTTTTGGAAATGATGCTTGTGCTGTTGGACGTCAATCAAACTGCCACTTTAAAATGCCACTGCCAATTAAACTTCACAAAGAGAAAACAAAATGTTCTTTCCACAGATTTCACACTTATTTTTTTCTCATATTTCTGAAGTGTTCCTGAAGATATTATCATTTTTACCATTATGATGAATTTATTTTTTTCGAGCTGTGAGCAGCTTCTTACACATTTCCTGCATGTGAATTTCCCCACTGTGGGACGGATAAAGGTTCATCTTATCTCTGATGCAGTGTGTTGTCCATCAGCATTGCAACATAAACCTTAACTTATCCTGCATCTTTGAGTTTATGTAATTTAATCTCTTTATTAGTCTGTAGAGAGAATAAGGACGTGGCTGCTCTGTAGTTTGTTTTAAACTGAGGTTGAACGTGCACGTGTGCTGGTCAGAGACATTTATGAGGCCGTTTCCTTAATACTTGCATGGATTTTAAATTTACTCGTGTTTTCCATTTCAAAGCCGTTTCCCCACAGGAACCAATCAGCTCGCTCGATGCTCAGGTCTGTGTGACCTGTTGTCGAGATTTGGGAGGTGAAGACGAGCAGAGAAGTTTATCTCAGACAGACCATAATTTCAGCCTTAACCTCTGCTCCACTTTGTTTATGTGCTTTGTTCTCTTTACAATCTCTGAAAAGCTAAATCATGACGCTCCTGTTTTCTGTCCACATGCCCAAAAAAAAGCCAAATTGGTGGGAGAGAGGAGACAAATGATCTTCAGCTAAGAGCTTCGGTAACTGATGCTGCTCTCACATCATGTCAGCGAAACCCTCTGTTAGTTCGACTGGGTAATTCAGATATTATTTTAAGATCACTAGCCCTGTTTCTCGCCCTGTGGTCCATCCATCCATCAGCTCCACCTGCTTCTCCTCTGCAGGGTCATGGGGATGTTTACAACCTGAACATGTCACCATCTATCACAAGGCTCGTGCCCTGGAGTCTCAACAGATCAGTGAAGAATAAGCCGTTTTTACTATGTTGCCTATTTGGTTTGTTAAGTGACTTTATTACTGTGTAAACCAGATTTTCATTTTCTGCCATTAGCTTTGTAGTTTTGTAGTTCTTAATATTGAATGCTTCAAAATGTTTCTTATATCTTTGTTAAAAAGATGAGGCTCTCGAATTTCACTAAATCACCAGATACATTCATTTTAATAACAGCATGAACAGAGTCTACAAACTATTGGGTAAACAGACTTCCTGACCCTGGAGTGCAAAACAGATTCGAGCTGAAAGAGTCACGCAGGTCATCAGCTTTTCATAACCTTCAGCTGAGAGCAACAAGGTCACGTCGGTCTCGAAAGTCATTCAGGGAAAAGTAGGAAATCACCAAGTGAAGTAGAAGCTTTCGGGGGGGGGAATGTAAATTTGAGTGAGAAAAAGAAATCCTGCATTTATTAACACAGACTGAAGATATCTGAGTGTACACTGATGGATTTGTCCTTTAAAGTCACAAAACCATAGTTTAAAATTTCCAACATGCTTTAAACCGAGAAAATCATTGGTTTAAAATGCAAAAGAGGAGCACAGGCTGATTTGTGCCGAGGGAAACGAGCCCAGCTGTGTATCCCCACTACGATTCTGCTGGCTGCACACCTGAGGCTCATTTTGAGCAGGATTGCGACTGATGAAGATAATTAGCCATCTTTTTTTTTCAGATGTGTGAATCAGTGGTCGGTTGCCGGAGGTTTGGCTTTAAGATCGGTTTTGTTTTTCTACTTAAAGTCTTCCTGAAATTGTCATCCCTTGCATTTCATCCTCGCTTCGAGGACGCGGGTAATGACACATGAAAGCTGCTTTCACCTGACAACTTTTTCCTGAGAAAATGGAAAAATGTTGCCTTTTTTTTTTTTGGCTTCGTTTTTTATGTTTTAGAAAAGCATCTGTAAGGGCACGACTGCAGGATGTGGGGGGGGGTACAGAGGCGGGTGGTGACTCTGCAAGGGGTGAAACGCCGCCCCTAAGGCAAACGGAGCGGGTGCGTCCAGGAGAGGGATGTGAGATGAGGCGTAGAAAGAGGGAGGAAGAGGAGGTGGAGGAGGAGGTGGAGGAGCGGGAGGCGGGTTGAGAGCGAGAGGCGAGAGATGGGGGGAGAAGGAGGGCAGGAGCTGAGGGTATGTGTGGACGGGCAGGTGTGACGGCGGCGGGAGGAGGGAGAGGTGATGCTGGATGATGGTGTGATGGAAGGAGAAGGAGGAGGAGGAGAGGGAGGGCGGGAGGAGGAGGGGAGCGTGGAGGGGGATGCAGTGTGGGGGGAGGGCGTGAGGGAAACGAGGCCTCTTCTCCGGGTAGTGATGTTCAAAATCTATCTCCTTCCGTCTCTCTCTGTCCTCCCTCTCTCTCTCCTTCCTCCTCGCCCACTCCTTCTCCCACTCCTCTTGCTTCTCCTTCACTTTTTTCCTCTCCATCTCTTTCTCCTCCTCCTGCCTTCTCTCCCTCTCGCCGTCTCTCCCCTCTCCCCTGTGTGTGGTGCTACTCTTATCAACATTAACACAGTGATTACAATCAGCGTGGTGGTTTCTGTTGGGATAATCACACTGACCACTGTCGATATCATCACAGCCGTTTCTGTCGCTTTGATCCGGACGTCTGCAAGTGTTATAATCAATCACAGAATCAGGGAGGTTGTTTTTGTGTTGAATGTGACTCTGCAGTTCTCCCTCCTCACTGAGCTCATTTCTGTTATGACATGTTCCATTGCTGGACTCAGATTCAGTTTGCTTGTGTTCATATGGACAGAGGTCAGCATGTGTATCATCAGTGCTAGAGGTCAAGTCTTTCAACAGTGAATCCACAGGTGAGTCCGTGTCCTGACGGGGAGATCGACCACAGCTCGGGTCGTTGGGAGGATCGTCATGTGTAGCACTACAGACGCCAGAGTGGTCACGTGTTTCCTCCCGGTTACGTGTGTCATGACGCTGACCGCGGCCGCTCGGTGAGTCACTGACAGGATTCTCAGTCCAGCGCTTCCTCCTCTCCTCACCTCCAGAGCCGACGTGACGGCCGTCCTCGGCGTCGCAGCTGCCGCCTTCGCCGTCATGGCCGCGGCAGGAGTTGTTCAGTTTGTCAGTGATGCAGCTAAATGTGTCCTCACTGTTATTAATGTTACGACACAGACGGTGGTTTGTCCTGCACACGAAGTGGCAGTCAGTGGTTTTCTCCGGACTGCACTCAGACGTGTTGTCTCTCAGGCACTTGTCCAGAAGTGTCCCGGTCTTGTCGCTGTTGATCGTCTTCGCAGGCTCCTCGTCGACACCAGAGTTACGGCTCGACTCAACACAAGCTCCATCCTGTTTCTGCGTGAAAGTCCTGAGAGCACAGGCAACTCTCCTCGCTGGTCTCCTGCCTCTTTTACGTTTCTTCCTCGGCGTCTCCCCAGCCTCCGGCGCCTCGCCCTTCCTTTTGTCAGCTGCTCTCGTCGACATCACTTCCTGTGAAACCCCATCGCCGGGGAGGGTCACGTCTGCACAGACCGATCTCATTCTCAGCTGCGTCTGTTGTGCAGAGCAGCGTGGGGCCGGGCCTAACGCCGGATTGCCGTGTCCTGCAGGTATTGTTTGTCTTTGACTGCACGCTGTTTCTCTAAAGGGAGCGGGGACAAGGCTAATCGCTGGATCGCACGCTGTTTCCCTGTGAGGTGCGGGAACAAGACAAATGTCCGCCTCCCGTGCTGCGTCTCGACAGGGAAAAGAAACACGGCTAATCACTAGGTTACACACGTCTTCTTTAGCATCCTGAACAGCTCTTATCTCCGTCCTCCTCGGATTCCTTCGCTCCTCATCTCGCCGCCCTTCCTCCCTCCCCGCTGGTGTATTTTTGTGCATCTCCCCCGTCTCTCTGTCATTCTGAGCCGGGTCGGGCGTAATTGCAGGACAGCATGGCATCTGTATAACAGACCCAGGGACGGGGCTAATCACTGAGTTACATGCCGCTCCCCTGCAGAGGAGCTTTCTGAGCCCCTGGCCCCACCCGGAGGCTGATTGCTGGGATTGATGCTGGCTGGCCTCCCTTTTCACCTGCAGACACAGCTGGTTACACCGATTACACCGATTCACAGGAAGATTACTTAATAGCTCTCCTCTCTTCTTGTCATTTCTACCTGCCCTCTCTCGCTCCGTCTGATCTCCTCTTATCCTTCTCTCTTCTGCCCTCATCCTCTTTTCCCTGTCTCCTACCAGCCGATGCGCTGCGAGATTACTTAATAGCTCTTTTTCTCTCCTCTCCTCTTTCTCCGTGCCCTCTCTTTTCAACCTCTCCTCTCCTCTCCCTTCAAAGATCTGATTCTCAGAAAGGCTACTTATTATCCTCCTTCCCCATTCTGAGTCTTTTCTATCGGTGGCGTCTCCTCTTTTCTTCCTCCCCCTCTTCCTCATCCCCCTCCTCACCCCTCCCCTCCTCTTCCTCCTCCTCCTCCTGCCTGTTTTCTGAAGGCCCGGCGTCGGTGCGAGGTGGCATTCTGTGGAAACGGGAACGAATTCTAAAGCGCTTTCATCACGGCAGCCGCAGCGGTCCGGAACTGCGTCGACGCCGCTACAATGGGCTACAAGTTCCATAGGATTTCCTGCCTGTCCTCCTTCATCCTCTTCTTCCCTTTCATCTATCTTCTCTTCCCTTCCTCGCTCCATAACTTCCTGCCTCTCTTGGCAGCCGGGCTGTTTGATCACAGGCGGTTTTATTCTCTCTCTGCCTTCCTCCAGCCCTCCTGTCTTTTCCTCGCTCCCCTCCTTGGCCCTGTTATGTGCTCTGAAGTCGTACAGGAGGGGGTTGATGCTGTAGGAGATGGAGGGCGACGTCTTGGTGTAGCTGACCATCTCCGACGGCCAGAGAAGAACCCTGCTGCCGTCTCGGCTCAGGACGCGACAAAACGGCTCTTTGGGTCGAGCCGGAGGCGAAGACGTTGATTCTTTAGGACAGATTGATGAGGAGGTGTCGGATTCTTTGGGCTCTGTTTGGAGTGAAGACTCTTTGGTCTCATTTAAAACACCAGAAATTGGTTTTTGAAGCTGATCTGTTGCAGGACAAGACGGATCTTGTGATTCTTGGGTAGGCTTTGACTCCGGCTCCAGATTGTCATGGGATTCATCCTCGTTGTCTCTTCGTACTGAATCTTCAGTCACAGCTGTGCTTACACTGTCAGACATGGGTCCTGGTAACCCACTGTTTAAATAAAGATGAGCTCCAGTCCCACTTTCACTGCCGACTTGGGCTCCAGTCCCATTGTCATTACATAAGGAGGACTGGGCTCGGTTCCCGCTGATAACGGAGTCCTCAGCTCTGATCACATTGCGATTACATAAAGAAATTTGGGCTCCAGTCCCAGCGTGCCCTCCAGTTCCCCTCTCAGTAGACGGGTTGGCTCCGGCCTCAGAGTGCTGGATTTCAGTTTTACTGTCCACACTGCACTGGTTTCCAGTGTCCCAGTGATCCACACCTACACTGTCCACGTCTGCAGATACTGAAGATTTGAGACGCTGATCTGCCACTTTCTCCCCCAGGTCTTTGGCTCGTACTTGCACCGTCACACCCTCCTGCTTCCCCGACAAACCGGAGCCTCGCCCGGCTTGGATGAAGACGGCGGCTGATTGGTGGAGGAGGACGCAGCTCCTTTTGGGCAGCGAGAAGGACACCGGACGGACTCTGCCGGGGACGGACTGGACGTCTGAGGCTGCGACGGCTCCACGTGCGGCTCTGCTACTGTTGACGCTGATGTCGGCGGTGTCAGAAATGGCAGCGGTGGTGATTTTCTTGCTAAAGGTGGCCACGGTGGTTTTGTTGAAAATGGAGCCATTAGTGGTGGAGTTAGTGGCAGTTGTTGGGATGTTATTGGGAGTAATGGGGTTGCTTAAATAATGATGAGCCCAAGGGATCTTGTTAAAGTGGCTGGTTTTGGTGGACGTGTTGGTATTTGTGTTATCAGGGTTCGTGGTGTTGTTGTTGGCGGGACTGGGCGTAATGGCTGGGCCTGTCAGGTCATTGTAATCCATTTGGGTCTTGTTGAGGATGCAGGGTTCAGCAGCAGCCGTTGTCGTGTTGTTGGTGTCCATTTGGCCATACGTCCATTGTGTGTCGCTCAGGAGTCTGGTTTCCAGGGTCGGGTCCAGGGGAAGGAAGGGCTGGATCAGCGGGGTTTGAGGCTCTGGATGGAGGGAGGACAGAGGGATTAGAGCAACTGACACTGGTTTCATTTACATGCAAAACATAACAAGATTACCTGCCTAACCTGACAATAATGAAAGGATACATGTAGAAGAATGGCACTCATGTTTAGGATTGCCCATCCAGTAAGCTCCTTATGCATTTATTCAACGTCCAGGCTCTTCATCACTATCTTTTGTTGCTTTTAACACATCTGAATGTGATTTATGGGCGTAGGATGGACTTAAGAAAAAAAAAAACATAAGCACAGAGATGAATGTGTGGCTCACTTAGAAAAGGGGGGGGGGAATTAAGATGAAGGGTTTTATTCTAACATGTAATATCCGTTTTTATGTACATCCAACATGGTGCCCGACATTCATCCGTGTATACATCAGAGTGGGAGATGATTCACACCATTATTTCTTGAGTGAAGGTTTGAAGATGACTCACAGCTTTAAAAGGAATCCATAATGTGTCTTCCTCGAACACCACAAACCCCTTTTGTTCGGAATTTGAGTTTTTAAATGGAAGCTTAGAAATGAATTATTACTCTTATAATACTAAATTTAAAAATACATTTATTTTGGGGAGAGCGGTCGAGTTTAAGTGCAGCTGTCCGACTTTAAAAAGAGGAGAGAAAACTACGCCGAATATGCAACTGATATATTTCCAGAAAAGACAGGGTGAGGATTGTTTCTTGGAAAGCACAGGTGCGCTTCTGCCAAATTCCATGTCATGCTTTCTTTATTTATAAAAAATGAATCCTGCACCCTTAAATCCACTTGAGAGGGACTGAAGGGAGCTGATATCACCTCCTCATTTAGAACAAATTCAGACTGAATGACACATTTAACTGGAATATATTACTGGAAGCTCATTCTTCTAACTGTATATTCACAGATTGACTCGCACTTGTCAGTTTATTAGATCACCTGACTCAAGCGAATGCCGCCCAGCCCTGTCACGAGTCCTTCAGTAAAGTGTTGGTTGAAACTATTTTAGAGAGATTCACTTTGATTGAACCTAGTTTGTGTTCAACTGAAAGGTGTTTCTACCTACCTAGCTGTCATTGACACAAATGTTGTGGATAGAATGCTGAGTGCATTAGTTTAAACTGGGTTAACCTAATAAACTAGTGCAGTTTTCTTTTGCATCTTGAAAAGTAATAAATAATTGAAAGTGACGTTAAAGCTCTGCAGCAATAAACGTGAATCTTCTGATGCAGTCGGACCAGAAAGTGATGAAGGGAAATCTTTTGCACTTCCTTGTGAAATAGGTCAAAGTTTGAATCCCGGTAACGTACAATCCTGATCGCTGTCAGTCACTAACTGGGCAATAAGAAAACTCCAGTGGATTTATACCTGATGCAAAGCTGTAAAGGCAGCCAGTCTCCTGTAAATACTGACAGCGCAGGTTTGGATTTGCTGGATTTGGATTTAGATCACAGCGGCCCCGGAGGGATGAATCATGCATGACGGGGCTATGTTCTCCTTTAATTACGTTCCTCATGCTAAATATGTTTACAGTCACTTAACCCCGACAGAGGGAAGGTTCGTCTTGTCCCGCGACAAACTGCCGCCTCCTTCTGCTGCTTTACAATCAACCTCACATCATGTTTACGTCCTGATTGTGAACCTGCTGCAGAAGGTTGGAGGCTTGTGCTGCTGAGGAGAAGATAACTGAGCCTTTCTTTAGCTGAATGTTGTTTGAGCAGGTGCTCGTCAGCTGTGCGCCCTCAACACGTATGAAGCGAATGTGTTTCTCCCGTCCAGTCCTGCTGTCTCTTTTGTGGAGCGGTTTACTCTCCAGCAGAGCGGGGTTATGTGATTGTAGGTGGTGTGGTTCAGGTAATACAATAGCTTCCTTTATTCCGGGGCTCTGTATTCACCGAAAGGTCAGCTCTGTCAGAGTGGGTTGCACTTGGTCAATGGCTGGATTTGTGCGACAAAGTTCACCAAAGTTGAACCTCAGACAAAAGCTCTGTGTTGATTTACTACAGCGAATCCAGCCATTGCTGCAATTCCACCGAAATCAATTGATTTCAGGCTGAAATTCTGTGTGTGAGCGAGCTCCCGGAGCCATTTCTCATTCACTGTAATTCTTCACTACATGTTCCTCTTGTACGTGTTGTGTACTACTTCTTCTCTAAACCTCCCATCTGCAGCTCATGTGCATTTTACATCTTAAGCAAAGATTTCAGAGCTTCGTCTCTGAAGTCGGCTCTTAATAAAGGCGTTCCCGCGTCACTGCGGCAGACTGCGCTCTGTGTAATCCCTCAATATCAACAGTGATATCTCCATCACCAAAACCAAACACATGCTCATTAAGTATTTAAGCGGCCGACTACATGCTTTTTAAGCAGATAAGAGCTCTTACTTGTTCCAAGTGTGGTGCCGCTGGTGCACATGTCGGCCCAGTTCTGCACAGAGTCTGGTCGGGTCTGGTTTGATGGTTCAACCGCAACCGTGGTGGACCGGAACATGGGACCAGAACCTGGAGCGCTGAGGAGAGGAGGAGAGGAGGCAGAAAAGGATGATGATGAGAGGAGGAAACAAGGATGACATGAGAAAAATGAGAGTAAAGGAGGAGAGGATAAAGGATGAGTGAAAATGAATAAAAGAGGAGAGAACAAAAGGGAACAGATGAAAAGGGAGGAGGAAAGGAGAGCATGATGGGAGAAAAGAGAAAAGGAGGAAAGGAAAGAGAAGAAGAAGAAAGTGGAGACGAAGGGAAAAAGAGAAGAAAAAGAATGATGAGGAAGGGAAGGAAACAAGGCAACAAGTGATGAAGAGAACGAGAGGAGAGTAAAGGATAGAGGAAGTGAATAAAAGAGGAGAGAAAGGGAACAAGTGAAATGGGAAGGAAAGGAAAAGAGGAAAGACGAGAGGAATGGGCGCATGAAGGGAAGAAGAGACGAGACGACAAAGAGGACAAAGGGAGAGGATTAAAGGAGTGAAGAGGAAGGGAAGAGAGCGAGAGGGGAGGAAACAAGGGGACAAGCGGTGAGGAGGGCGAGAGGAGAGCGGAGCTGAAATCCAGCTGAAAATCAATTTAGCCATGCTCTCCCTCTCTCTCCCTTTGTGCCAGGAGCCAAACTGCATTGTTACAAATCTGAAAATGGCAGCGACAGCCGATACGACACTCGACTTGCTGAGCAGCGAGTGGGTTCGGCCGCATGACGTGATTGGTCAGAAACAATTTATAGCCGCACCAATCATCCTAATTAAGCACAGCGAGATGCGTTTGATTGGCTGCTGTGCCGACGCTCGTCATAGCCAGGGAGCTCATTACTGGTGTGTGTTGTTTCTGTTTGATTTGAACTCCTGGACGACGCAGTGAAACACACACGTCTGTCAGCACGTCAAGGTTCTTAAACAGGCGCACGTTTGGCTCTGCGGTCAGCAAGTGAATCTATATTTAAATTCTAACTTTCATGCACAGATTTAAAAGTCGTGGATGTTTGATGGTGTCTTCAGGGACCGTTTTCTGGCCGAGACCTTCGTTCTTTTTTCGCGTGGGCGTCTCGAGGTTTTGACTCGCAGCTCTGAGCTCAAATTTTGCATTCATGTGCTATCGTATATATTTTGAGGAACCGAATTCTCTGTTTGGGAGCGCGCCAGATGAACTCTCATCGTGTTTTCAGCGAGAAGCAGCCAAATCCACATCAGACCTCGGAGTTTGTTTATCATTTGTCTCAGGTTTTTTTTTTCAAGACAAACAGCACGTGACAGCAACACTGTTTATCAGCCCACTTGAAAGTCCCAGATGTCGGCGCCTCCCACCAGCACATGAACACACACAGACATGTAGATTTTTCAGCAACATTAACACCCAGCTGTAAAGTAACTGACTAACATGAACGCAGCAGGATGTAATGGATTACACGTCTGAGGCAAGATCCTAATTTCTGCAGTCTGACGCGAGCACAAACGACTTAAACAAGTCTTTGTGAAATACAGGCCTGTTTTAAAGAAGACGTGTCGACGTGTCGCAGCAGGAAAAGCACAGGTTTAAATAGTAACATGAAACAAGGCTGGATTCCATTTAGCTGCTTCAGTTCCAGGATCCTGGTATTGTTCACGTGTGTCACATGATCATGACTGACTGAGACACACATCATTCATGTTGTCACTTTGAACCTGTGCTTTTCCTACCACGACAAGACGGGATTTCTGGCACAGCTTCGCCGACTTCCAACGTGCACGAGGAAGAGAAAAGGTCAAAACTGCAACAACACTAAAGTTAGTCAGTGGTGTTGCTGGAGATCTGACCTCTGCAAACTGTCTTTCTGTTGTTGTTTTGCACTTTGTAACATTTTACCCCTGAATTAAACCTGAACTACATCCATCAACAAAAGAGCTGGAAGAGGCCGACCAATCACATCGAGCGCTCTCACCAGCAGCCTCATGGCAGAGAGTTAAGATAAGATAAGATAACTTTTATTGATCCCCCTTAGGGTAAATTTACTTGTCACAGCAGCAGTAACAGACAGTAAACAGTAACTCAAAAATAAATACCAGTAAAGTGGCTAATTTAGAAATAAGGCAGCAATAACAGGAACAAGAAAAATAAGTGGCGTAGAACAATAAAGTGACAAGAAAAGGTATTTACATTAAGTGAGGTAAGTTTCAGTGCTGGTGACCTGTTTGCAAACATTAACTTAAATTCAGGTCCCTTGATGAATATAAGAGCAGTCAACACTATAACTCCAGCTCTGTTTTGGGCTCCACCAGCTCCAGGCTCTTTCCATGCTCCACTGTGTTGAGTCTGTCTGCTGCTTGCTGCAGAGCAGGAAACACAGGCCTGAGCAGCTGCTGGTCTGAGAGCAGTGAGAAGAAACCACACAAATTAAGTATCAAGTGAAGGAGCCAGGCAGTAACTCGCTGTGTCGTTTTCACGTTATGCTTTTAATCCGTTGTAATAGAAGAATATTGATCATTGCAGCTTTAAATTTCAAACACTTAAAAGTATATTTACCGAAAAACTGAAAAGTCTCTCAGGAAAGAAAAATCTTTCCTTTGTCGTCCTCATCGTTGTAATGAAAAGGAAAATATAATCGACATTGTTCTCATTTCTTTGACATGACTTGATTGCATTCACTTTGACTAAAAACTAAGTGAATTTTCAAGCGACTGCTTTTACATTCAGTTGCATGAAATATGAAAGTGACACCACATGTGAGGCGATGGATGTAGTCGGAGCCCGTGCGTGTTGCTCACCACTCTCCCGCGCTCCTCTCCTCATGCTTGCGCCTCCTCAGCGATCTCTCCTCTCTCTTCTCCTCCCTGCGCCTCCTCTGCCTCCTGCAGGCCAGCGCTCTGTAAAACTCCCGCTGCTTCAGCTCCTTGAGGCGCTGGAGGACAAACACGAGGATTATGATTATCAGCTGGAGGTGTATTGGTGAAAGTACTATTTTAACAGGAAGAATTAAGAGGTCGAGGGTTAAAACAGTGAAATGATGTGTTTGTGAATAAGCTGATCGTGCAGCAGTTAGATCTGTGTGTGTGAGTGCATGTGTCCGCTCTGCAATTATTTATCAACGCCATGTATATATACACACAGTAATGTTGTGTGTGTGTGTGTGTGTGTGTGTGTGTCAGGTCTTTGTGTGTGTTTATTTGTGCTTACTAAGTCGGCCAGTGTCAGCTTTAGTAGAGTCCAGACCAGCTTAATTCACTTACTGAGCTCTGTCTGCAAGCTGTCTGCAAGCCGGAGATACTGATACTGTGTGTGTGTGTGTGTGTGTGTGTGCCACAAATAATATTAATAATATACCGGTGGGTTCATATCACAGACAGACAGATGACAACAGACAGACAGACAGCGAGGCGGGCAGAGAAAGGCGACAAATAGATAAACAGACCGAAATAGACAGACGGATAAAACGCAGAGGGACAAAGAGACAGGTAGGGAGACAGATGAAGTGTGTTATTTTAAAGCTCGCAGCCATTCTTAGAAGGTGTACATACAGTGTGAGGGGTGGACAGGGAAAACGACGAGGAAACCTCACAACAGACTCCCATCCAAACAACACAAACTACAAGCTTAGAAAAGAAGACGTCAATGCATTTATCAGACAATTTAAAAGTGTTATTTCTTACAATAGTTTACAGTTTAACTGATGAAAGATTGATTTGTTTACAGGATGTTTACAATAATTTAACAACATTTAATGTTAAAAAGGATTAAGAGAAAGTGTATTTCATGTTAGACTGTCAAACGACATCAAAAACTGATCTGAGAAAATATCACACATACTAGTCTATAGAGTGAATGGTGACTCTTCAAGTATGGCACCTAAATCCACTGAAAATGTCATTTCACATATTTCACTTTAACACGTCCACTGATGAATGACTGACCACATGACTTAGATGATCACTTTAATACTCGGAAGTCTGATGACTTGTTGAGTAATAAAGATATTAAAGACAGATTCTTTATTACAAAGTTGGAAATATCTCAGACTCTGTAGTTAAAGGCCGTATTCCCCAAACTACACAGTATTAATTGTTTGATTACTGACAAGAGTGTGTGAGCGAGATAATCCACTCCAGCCGACGCAGATACAAAAACTGCTCATGTACTCCTTTGAATATTAGATAGTACATGGTGCCAGTTGGGAGCTGCTTCAGCTGCAATTACTTATAATTTTGTTTGTTGAGATGGAGCATATTTCAAATGTGAAATATTAGTCAGTGCATTGACGGACAGAGAGAGATCGGATGAGACAATGAGTCCTTGGACACAGACATTTATAGAAGGCTCTCCCTCCTACAGAACCAATTAAACTGCTTTACTTATTTACTGTAGCATTTGTGCAGCGCTTCATGTCATAAACAAATACACAATCAGATCAGCTGATACTTTGATTATTGGTCTATTGACTATTAATGATTATTGTTATATATATATATATATATACACACTATATTTTGGCCCCTAAGACTGTGAGTATGTTGGGTCGTTCTTCCTTCTCTTTTACTTGAAGTTGAGTTATGGTGAAAATGTCACTGACCAATCAGGAGCCAGATTCACGTCTCAAACTCTCACTGAGCTTCCAAGACAGAAATACTCATACATGTTCTTGTTGCCACGTTTATGAGGTCATGCACACTCATGGTTCTGTTGCACAAATCCCAATCATTGTGGGATCTGGCGCACGCACGCGAGCCTTCATGTGTGGGGAAACGGCGTCGACAGCGTTTATGAATCTGACCTCTGCTGAAATGAGCAAACTTACTGTTGTTTACCAAAGGTCTACTAATTGTTGACGCGATGATTGGCCCTGGTCACGAACAGAACTCTGCTGGACTCATGGTCAGAAAAAGACCCCGAGTGCAAGAAAACATGATGCCCTTTTCATTGGTCCCACCCCCGACCCTCAGACGGTCCACCCCTGCAAAGGACAGCCACACTTGACTTCCTTTGGACTAAACGATTGCTTTGAGATTGAAGAGCTAATGAGAGGAGAGCAGGCGTAACGAGGGCAACAGTTCCCACGTAGTTCATCGATGTCAATGTCGACCCTCTCGACGTGCAGCCGAGTGTCGACGCTCTGACCTCACCGCCGCCGTCTCCCTCAGATCCACCGAGCCAACGCCACAAATAATGTGTCGCCTTCCTGCCTCTTACTCATCTCACCACATAAATGATGTATTCAATTAAGCTGCATAATGCAGGATAAACTGTGCACGTCTGTTTCTCTCAGCCTGACGGTTTGCATCCGTCACAGCGGCGCGTCGAGCGGCGGTGACGCAGCCGCTCTGCAAACCGCTTCATTTTCCAAAAGAAGCTGAGACCGTGACTGACCGCGAACCGAGAGACGGGCAGCTTAGCTCCGCGCAGGCTGGAGAATATTCCCGCTAGAAAATCCATTTCCTGCGAGTGTTGCAGTCTCGAACAATATGCCCTAAACGCTCCGCATCCTCCAGTAAAGCTAATAACTCTGACACACAGCTAACTGAGAAAAATATTACGCCTCTTTCATCGCTCGCCACTCAACAAATGATAATTGCAGCAAATACTTTCCTCCCAGCACCTATAATTTTGTAAACACCCAAACAGCTGCAAGTTCTCAGAGTCGCCTCGTCCACATCTCACCATGGAGGAACGAACTCTTTTTCACATCAGACTGCACAAGAAGAAGGAGGCGAGAGCGAACGAAGGCACATGACGAGTCCCTCCATGTTTCAGGTGAGCAGGTGCATCATTGATAACCTGTGTGTGTTATTTAACAATCAATACGTGCTGCTGATTTTAACCTTGAGTGAAGCCCTGGATAACTGCTTAGCTGCTTGTAAGGAACATTTTCTGAAGAGGTTATTAAGAGTTTTACGTCTTTTAGGATTCAGTTAAATCTGCAAGTTCTAAAAAAGTTTCCCTTGAAAACTAAAGAAAGAGAAAGAAGCACGTTACCAACAATCTCAGCTGACGAAGGTAAAAGAGATATAACACAGTGTTTCTTCCTGATGTAAATCTCAAGGTCAGTTATAGAGAAATTATGTAAATGTTTGTCGAGATATTTATGTATGTTATCATATAGAATTGTGACAAATCTCTTTGAAAATCATGATACAAAACAGAAAAGTCAGTTTAAACAGCTGACTCATCACAATTCTTCACCACATTGATGCAAAAATCATATAAAAATCCAATATGGCCGTGAAGCAGTTCTGCTCATTGATTTTCAGTTTTGCCCACAATGATATAATAAAACCCGGGAGGAGAAACGACTGTGTTATAAAACACTGGTGTTCAAAGCCACAGTTTGTATTAGTTTATATTAATAGATCTTGTCACTTCTTTTCTTCTTTGTCTTCCTTCTATTTGGCAGCCGGACGTTTTAGGGGATGTAAACAGGAAGTGAGGTGTTGTTCTGGGTTCAGTGAGTTGGCCATAGCTTGAGTCGCGGTTTCAGGAAACCGGCACCGTTAACACTAAGTTGAATTAGCTGTTGGCAGTAGTTAATAGATGTGTGGACAAGTGGATTACTTTGATACTGGAGTAATTAAAAAAAGATCATCAGTTACGTTCTGGAATGATGATCTTTATTTAACAAGCAGAATTATCAGCATTGAGTTGCGTCAGAGTTAATGTCTTCAGAAAGTGTAAGTCACACTCAATCTAAATATATGTGTATGACGTCAGTGTGTCCAGATTTGACTGAGTGATCCCTCCATGAATGAGGAGTATTATTGCAGTAAATTGCAGTAATTGGGCACTAAGCACCTTAATTGGCTCCATGAGCTGAGCGTCACAGCAGAGGACAAACTACAAGACTTCAGTTAATTACACAATTACACATCAAATGTTAATCATTGAAAAAGTAATTACTCGTTATTCACCGAGCATCGAGAGCTTTCTTAATGTTAGCAGCCTTCATCATGTGATTATAGTGTGTTATTAAGCCATATCACACTGCTGCATGTTTTCAATAGTAAAAGTAAAAATACAAAAAAAATGCTAATAAATGGAAATTTGCTTGTTGGCTGTTCAAGTGTCATAAAATCAGCCGGTGGAAGTTTTCGGTCTCGGCGGTCGATCCCGCTCTGTGTTTGTGTGATTGGTGTCGACCGCAGTTTGTGTAACAGGAACCAGAGCGGCGAGCCGGCTGTGGCCACGACCTCGGTCAGGAGGGGGGAGGTGCTGTGTGTCGGGCTCCGACCTGTGTGACTCACCTGCTTGTGGTGGTGGTCGTAGGAGTTGATGTGGTTGTCGTACTGTTGGTGTCTGACGTACTGCTTGTCGCACAGCTCGCAGTAGAAGCTGGAGTCTCCTTCCTCCTACGTGGAGAGAGACAGTTTGAGTAAATCTCACTTCTCCTATCGAGCGTCTTTGTGGTGATCTTGAGAATCATTGTACCATTAACAAGATAAATGGCTCTTTGGTTTCACCCGGATTTGTTTAAAGAAGCAGATTTATTTTAAAAGCAGATCTTCAGAAGTTTCTGTCTCCGGCTGCAAACGGAGAAAATCCTCGGCTGATAGAAAGTGAAGAGGAAAACGGGAAGAAAACGCAAACTGAGCAGAATCCTCCTGATGAAGTTAACGAAAGAGAAACAATCAGAGATGATATTACAGAGGTTTCTTTTTTCAAGCTTTCTTACTTATTTGACTTTATTGAGCACAGAAATAAAATGTTCACCATAAACTGAGATCTATGAGAGAAAATGGAGACGACGCCTCTCGTGTCATGTTTGATATTTCCTCGTCCTCGAAACACAAGACAAACATCTTTTCTGCTGACTTCGCTCTCACACAGCACATTTGCAGTTTACGGTGATAATGGCAGCAGATTTACGTAAATCATGACTTCAGACTCTCAGAGTTGGTTGTAAAGACAAAATGAAATCAAAGCGTGTGTGTGAAGAAAAGAGTGTGTGGGTGGGAGGTGAGTTACAGTCACGGACAGAACGGGTCATAAATGTATGTATGGGGAATGTATATTCATCAAACTCAAGCTTTTAATTTGTCACCTGTCATCCTGTCATAGTGTGTGTGTGTGTGTGTGTGTGTGTGTGTGTGTGTGTGTGTGTGTGTTCTCACAGAGAGATTGTCATGTGGAGTGATGCTGTCTCCATTGCTTCCGATGGCTAATGGGCCGTTCAATCACAGCTATTGATCAGCAATCTGAGTGTCTGAGTGAACACACACGCGCGCGCACACACACACACACATTTCTACAAACCCACATACTGTACATCTGTAGCTTTTAATATAGCAGTTAATCTTAAACCCACACAGACATTCACAGATGTAGTAATGCAGTATTTTACTTTCAGACTCCTACACAGACACACACACACACACACACACACAGAGACACACACACACACACAGACACACACACACAGACACGCACACACACACACACACACACACACACACACACACACACACACACACCATCTCCATTAATGGAAGATTGATTTATCTTTAAAAGTAGGGAACATTCAATCTGTGACATGACCTTCAGTGGAGGTCTGGGCACTCTGTGTGTGTGTGTGTGTGTGTGTGTGTGTGTGTGTGTGTGTAAGTGTGTGTGTGTGTGTGTGTGTGTGTAAGTGTGTGTGTGTGTGTGTGTGTGTGTGTGCGTCACAGTTTGCATAAATTGGAAATTTCCAACTTTTTGTCTGCAAAAATCTGCAAAAAAATAGAAGCTTCCTGAACTCAGAGGCCATTAGGAGACTGACTGAGGGAGGGGGAGGAGAAGGAGGAGGAGGAGGAGCGAGGGGCCAGAGTCAGGAAGACAAACAGTGAGTGAGTCAGGCTGAAAATGTGACAGAGGACAGATGGAGACAAACAGAAAGACAGCAACACAGTCAACCTCGTTTAATCCCTCACGGCCCCAGAACAGCCGCCATCCTCGGCCATTACCGCAGGGATCTCCTCCTTCAGTCGGCATTAGCTCATCAGACGAGTGATCACTGCAGCTGCCATAATTCCATTAAGTAACGAAGTAATGTTACATTATTCCATTACAGAGCAAAACATTACATTTGCATTATTTAATCAAAGACGGCATTGTTTTGCATTATGTCATTAAAGATGTCGTTGGGCTGCATTAGCGTGCTGAAGATGGGTTTTGATGTCCGTTCAACATGGCTGGGAAACGGCTGCTCAGTAAACTCAAATTAAAACACATTACAGTTCAGAGGCTTTTGCTGCACTGCATCGCAGCTAAAGCACAGGACGTATTGTCCTTGTTGCCATGCGAAAAGCTCATTGCTTTTTTTTCTTTCTTTTTTTTAAAGGGAGAGTTTTGTTGTCGAGTTTAGGAAATTGCCTGACCCATAGTGAGAATGAATTTTTCAAAACCCACAGGACACATTCTCAGATGCCTGGTTGTAAAGCAAAAAAAACAAAAACAAAAAAAAAACAAAGTAACCTCCCAAAAGCCAAACTACATCTTGTAAACTCAGTTTTTACCACAAGAATTTAGTGTGGAAAACAACTTCTGAATAAGACGGACCAGACAAACTTCAGATTAATATAAAACACTCTTGTCAACAACCATTTAAATATCTAAACTACAACGTACATATATGTGATATAAAGCATGAATCTGTGAACAAAAACTCATTCTCATGTTCGTCAATTCATCGATTAGTCGACTGGTCAGTGGATATTAATCCACAATCAATCAATCGTTAAGGTAATTTGTGAAGCAAACTCGCCATCATCTGCTGGTTCTAGTTGCTCAGGTGTGAGGATTTGTTGCTCTTATCACTTTTTTATTGTTGAACAATGAAGACATTTAGATTTGGGATTGTTGCTTTGACAAAACAAGCAAATCACAGATGAGGCTGTGAACTTTTTTTTTCTTCGCATCCTTCTGACATTTTACACACAAGATGATGAAATGCTTAGTCCAAGAAATGATAACTGAAGTCTAAATATAATAATTGGTTCCAGCCTTGATTTAAGCAGCAGTTTGACACACGGGGTTAAAAGTCCACGATGCAGAACAAAGGTGTTTGTGAGCGTCGCTGCTGCTGCTGCTGCTCGACGTTCTCCCACACTGCACCGCACACAGGAAGCGCACGAGCTGCTCGGAGCCGGGGAGAAAAATAGAATAAGCTGTGGGTGGTGGTGAGACGGCTCCAGAAATATCATGCGAAAACAAACAAAAAAAGGATTAAATGTTAAGAAATATGATTTGCTGGTGAAGGTTAATTGGCGGTGAAGATTGTGCCGGATGCGGAGCGGGGAGGACATGTGGTCTGGGACCATGGCTGCTGGAGGAGATTTGGTATTTTGCTTCAGTTTGAAAGTCAGACACAAAGATGAATGACGGTTCTTGTGACGATTGTTGTGTTTGTGCAGGTTTGGGACGCATTAGATTTACATTTCAAGAGTCCATCTAGAAAACATCTGGAGATGATGGTCAAAATAACTGCTGTCTCATGGAATCACAAACCCTGTGCACTGATCTAATCAAAGCGTTCGCTCTCCTCTCAGCTCTGCTTTCACTCCACAGCAGCTCCTCAGGAAAATATCGTCTGTTTGGCTTCACTTTCTTCATCAGCCTCTTGTTTACTGCGGGCCTCTGCTGTTTGATGCACTTGACTCGGCTCGTCTGCTTGTGTCTGCAGCTCGCGCTCGGCCGCAGAAAACCGAGACAGCGATCTGGAAGGAGCTAAAATGTGCTTAGAGCTGCAGAGTTTGGTGTTAACACCCAATTAGCAGAAGCCAGTGTTTCATTCTGACTTTGCCTTTTACATTCGCACTGGAGAAGAAAGAAAATACAAAGATGAAAGAGGGGGAAAAAAGCATCAAATAATCTACATTTACGGATGTCTCGCTCGGCTCACTATCTTGAAATGTATTACTTTTGCTGAAACAAAGCTGTCGGCTGTAACTAATTTGATTTTCGATGTCTTATAACCGGCTTGATAAGACTGAAGTGTGAAGACTTGTGAAGTGAAGCTGCTCCGCAGCGTTCTCCCAGCCTTCGCACACGCTCGCCGGGCTGCTCCGGTAAATGACAGATCTCTTCTCCGTCTCCCTCAGGGTTATGTTCTTTCTCCGAGCTTGTACTTTCTTAACACTAATGACGAACCGCAGCCAGTATGTAGATAGACGCTCTTTATCGAGTTTGGGGGTCACGTCAGGTCGTTTTTAATCTTTTGCAAAAGAGAACAAATAGACACGGCCGATAATGGCGACGGCTTTGTGCCCCGTGATGCAGCACGTTCATCACTCAGCTGCTTTAAAAACGAAGGTCGCAACCTTTCCTCAAACCTACTGTGATAAAAGGCCAGAAAAATGAATTGGTGGACGACTGCAGATCTCTGTTGTTCACAAAGACACGATCGGGCGTGCGAGCCGCGCTGCAGCGTTTCTTCCTCCTCCAGCAGACAAACTCCTCATAAACGCTGTTTCGTTGCATATTTCTGAGCGTTTTGATTTCTGCTCGACAGCCGTCAGCAATAAAAAAAACCCACATGAGTGAACTTGGTGAAGTAGCCAGGGAGGTGGCTGGCGTGCAGCAGGAAGGACTGAGTCAACCTTTGGGAAGCACATGGGTGAGGGGGGCTGAGGCGGCTCCTGGCTGCTCCAGGTCGGGCCCTCGGAGGACGGTGAGCTCTCGGGGCAACATCTCCCGCTGCCAAAATTCAACAGCAGAAGAATGTGGGATGACTTTATCTCCACTGCAGTGAAATGGCTTAATTCACAGACAAAAGGATGGAGCTTTTTATGTGAGCATATTCTTCTTCTTCTTCTTCAAAGAATATGTATACCTATTGTCCAGATGGCAGCGCTAACAACAGACTTCACGCTTTGGTCCATAGCTTCTGAAACTTGAGGTTCCTTCTTTCACACAAAGGTCCAGGGTTTGAATCCCCAGGTGCTCGAGTCCTACTCGCCAGCGATGTGGAAAGTCGTGCATGCGCTGTGTTTTTCAGCTGCTTCTTGTCAATTAAATAAGAAACAAGCACCCAAATGCTTTGGACCCGGATCTTTGCTGCTCGCCGCTATATTTGGTTTTATTATTGTATGTTTTTCATCATAAATCCTGTCGAGGAGCAAACACCAAATTCCATCTGGGACAATAAAAGTTTAAATTAAAAGGGAAAAGAAATGAAATGAGTGTGTGTGTGTTAGTGTGCACACATGGATATATACTGTACAGCATACCGTGTGTGTGTGTGTGTGTGTGTGTGTGTGTGTGTGTGTTCAGTGGTCAACATCCACCATACAATCAGAATAAGTGCATTCTTCTAATTGAAGGGGAAGAAAACAAGTAGTTGACCTTCCCTCCGCCGCCGCCTCCGAACATTTTACCAAATCACCACTCAGCTCTGATAAAAGGACTTATTATATTATATTATATTATATTATATTATATTATATTATATTATATTAGTGGTCTGTTCTGGTCTTCTAGGGGGAAATAAGAGTTTATTAATTTGCTGTGAAGACATCCAGACTTCCACATTACAGCCGACCAGCAAACACAAGACGTTGTGGCTGAGTTTAGAAACCTGAAATCTGAGGCAGCTCTTTCTGCTCAAAGTTAATGTAAAAATCTTCCCTTAATTTTCTCTGCGCGGGTCAAATTGATTAGTGCCTGCAAGGTCTGTTCGTTGGGAAAATGCGTTGTCTCTTATTCATTTACTGGAATTGAATGTAGGTCAAGATCAGAATGACCCTTCCTCCGCTCAGCAGAACGGACAGATTTACATAGATAGAGCCCGAAACTGAAGTGACCAGCCGGAGACACTGAGGGATGTTGTGCTTGTTAAAACCAGGCCAGCAGATCCGTTCATAATCCTTCTTAGAATATGGGCTGAAAATGCCATGATTCAGCTTCGCAGAGAGACGACAAGCTTTCGGTTGGTTATTGAAAAGGATGCACGTTCGTGACATCTGGATCTCATTCATATGCAGTTATTGTAAGTCACGTTGGAGCGAAGCATCGGCTTGATCGATGAAATGTAATGTAACAGAAAAAGATTAGAAATGAATGTTGGAGCAGATGCTGGTTTAAAAGGAATTTGTCTCTCTGTTGCAGCCTTCTTCAAGAAAAGAGAGCAGATTTGGAACAAAGACAATTTAGTATTTTGAAATAATGAATGAATATAAAGATATTAAATACTACATATAAGGGAGCAATTTAAGAATTTTAATTTGAAGGAAGAGTTTGTAATTTGACAGCAACTAGTATGTCTTGTTCTTTAAGACTAATTATTATGTGACAAACCTGGCAACCCGGCACAAGTCTGCATCCACAGTTACCATAATGACCAAACAGGCATGAAGAATTTCAGATTCATTATTTCAGATGTGTGACTCATTAGATCCACAATTTTCATTACAAAAAATAGATGAAAATATGTAAAGATTCTTTTGACAGTCGAACATTTTAATTACTGCTGCAGTAACGAGAGCTTTACAACCAACATGGCTAATAATTACAATAATAGTCAGATCAGCATGTGAGCAGCTGGCAGAGGAAAATGAAGGGAAAGAAGAGCAAGAGACGGTAAATGTTCTGTATGTTTACGCATGAATCATCAGTCTGTCGTGATGATAACGTTGTGTTTATCACCACACCACCGTTCACAGCGACCGTACTGTCCATTGACATATTCTTACATCAGCTGATGGTGAAAGAGCAAACGCTGGAGTGTTTGGCTGCGTTTCAAGTGTTGGCCTCCGGGGAGCGCCCTCCTGCTCACTCAGCCGCTGGAGTTGCTGCATTTCAGTTCGCCAAAACAACTTTCCAGTTTGTACGCAGGGGGCCTCCTGGACCACTTCACATTTCATACAATGTTGTCAGAGTCAAAGCCGGCCGGTCGAGTCAGACTCCTGCGTCGAGGGACCGCAACAAAGAGACGCCAGGGCCCCGGCCGGGCCCCGGCAGCAGCGGCTCGAGCTGGGACCGGGAAGCCGCCCCGAGCCGGCAGGATGTGTCTGAGCTCCAGCTAAAACCGTGGCGCCGCAGTGAGCTTTGCTCCGGACTGACGGTTTGTTGTTGTTGAATTTTGTTGCTGACGCCAGGACTGAAGGAGTGTGTGTGACAGCAGGAGGCCCAGAGTGTCCTCCGAGGCAAAGTGGAGGAAACAGCCAGTGCAGATAGAAGCAAGGAAGCTGTAATTACAGCCCAGAGTCCAAGAAAGTTTGGACGCTGCGTACAACATAAAGTAAACGAATCCTTTTTGACATAGACTCGATTGAAAACAGTGCAAAGACAATATAATTCATGTTTGACCATTTTTTGTAAATATCTGCTTCATCTATAAATATCTACTGTGGAAGTTGTGGACTGATCCAGAAACAGCTGTTTGGATCCTTCCACAGGTAAACAGGTTCATTGGTAACAGGTGACAGGATCATGATTGAAAGGTTCATCCTGGAAAGACTCAGTCGTTCAGGATGGAGAGAGGATCAACACTTTGTCAACACATGACTGGATGAAGGAGATCAATACATGGACTCAGGGGCAACTTCAGATTTTGTATTTATGTTGTTTTTTGGAATCAGTTGTAGCTTCAATTAACTGACTTATGACCTATTTCTGTACAGCAATGAATAGAAATACTCAAGTAAAGTACCTCAAAAATTGTGCTTGAGTGAAGCTACATTTAACCACTGAGTCAAACCTACAGTTTATTTATATGTGGTTTAAATTGTTAATGAGTCTTTAGGAATAATTAATACTGTAAAAATAGCTCAATGAAGCTACATTTCTGTGGATCTGCTTCGACCGTGGATCCAGTAATATGAGTAACCTCATATTACTGGATCCACAGTCGTAATCTTTGAAGCAATGTGTGGATGCTCCTCAGTCATGACTGGACTGTGTTTTTGTTCTTGTCAACACGTGAGAATTCAGCATCTCACATGCAAAGCTTCCTGGTACAGAGCAGCTCTGTGAGGCCAGGATCTCCGCTTCATGAAGGATTCTGATGTTGTTGTTTACTACTCTTGGAACCAGCACAGACCTGGTTTCCACATAATTAACACAATGGCACAACAACAACAAAAAATGATATTAGCATTTGTAGAAAACCTGCACAGCTCGTAGGTGAAACTGATCCCATCGCTTCAGCTGGAGGGATGTTTGGATCCTTTGTCCCACAGAGAGCTGACGTCCAGCATCAGCAGTGCAGCAGCAGAGCACAGTGGTTCAGGGAGGAAGTCACGTTAAAGGTCAGGAGAAGATCTCTGTCTCTCTGTAAGCACGGCCGCCTCGGAACTTTACAGCAAAGAACGAGAGCGTCTTCAGACCCACACCCACACGCGGGGGAAGCTGCTGTGTGTGAATGTGGGCTGGAGCCTGAAGACGTGAGAGATCAAACGTATGGCACTGCCTCAGGCTTATTATCCCTAATGCACAATTTAATGCATATTTTACAAAGTTGTGTTGAGTAAAGAGGGCAAGGATGAGCAACATCTGGAGCCGGAGTCAGCTGCAGTTTGAAGTGACGGCCGAGCTGCACATCCAAAGAACAGCTGATATGATGTGGATGGAGAATTTTGAGTTTGAAAGAAAAAACAGTAAAATATTCCTTTATCAGAGGTGCTTGTACAAATCAGCTTTTTTCTCCTTGGTCAGTCAGATTTTTCAGGCTGTTTTCCTACAATGTTGTTGGACATTTATTGGACGGCTGCCGTCCGGCTCAGTCCAGCGTCTCGTCCCCTCTGTGCCTGGTTAATTAGAACAAGCTAACCTAATTATCTTGATGGGACATTACGTAATTTGGAGCTTTGATTGACCTCTGTCAGGAACCGATTGCCACAGCATTAAAAGGTCTGGGGCACAATCTGTCGTCTGTGGCGCTGTCGAACCATCAGCGCGGCCATTCGCAGGTCAAAAGGCGTCTCGATTAAAACTGGGTTAAATCTGTGTGAGAAGTGATCGTGAATCAGTTCCTGACTCATTACTGAAATATGGTCAATCAAATACAGTTTGAACATGACTGTGACGTGCAGCAAGGTACCGTCCCACTAATCGTCCACAGGCCATTATTGCAAGCAACCGTGCCCTGCAAGTCAGATGCCTTTTGAATATTGGATTGTGAGCTTTTTAGTTTGTTTGTTGTTTTTGCTTTTTACCTTTATTTGACACTGACTGTGGAGAGAAACATGAGAAACATGGGGTGATGTGAGACGCAACAAAGGTCCCACAGGTGGGAGTCGAACCCTGGATCTATATAATTATATTTAAAACATATATAGAACAGATACGAGGCACTGAGTTTCAAACAGCACCGAAGTACTTAACTGTCAGTTTAACCCAGAGAGAGTCCCAGTCTTTGCACATGAGATCAGCTGAACATGCAAATGACAAATTATTATCGGACATTTATGATGAGCAAAAAGTACAATTACTACCAAATTATGTTGTTCTTTGCAGGGAACTTCTGAATTAAAAATAAACTAAAATAAGCTATAAAGAATCAAATCAATACTGAGAATGAAGATATTGGACGATTCTGTAAAACCTGGATGCTTTTTAATACTTGGCATGGCCAGTACAGAAAGTTAGTGTGAAAACGGTGTCATGGCTAAAACAACCATGGTCAGTAATAGTGACTGAAACACTGGAGTCACAGTAATAGATAATAACAGCAGCAGATATGTTGTAAGTCTTCCTGCATCTTTACGATCAGACTGTTGCAAACAGAAGTGGCCAATTTTCAGCGTTTCAGCTTCGATTTGGTGAATTTGCTTGTGAGATTCCTGGCTGAGATCTCCATGAAACATCCTTTCTCCTTGGCTGGTCAGCTGTGCAGCAGCCAGTGAATTCACAATTTTTAGCAGCCAATTTGATTTTGTGCCTGCCAAATTATTTTTTGGATCACAAAAGTCGGATCGAACACAGGTGGGCTACCTTCCAGAGCAGCTCGTAGACCCGACAGACTTCAAAGCCAAAGTCAAAATGAGCACACGCACACATGCATGCATGTGCACAGCCTGCCGCCCACACACACACACACACACACACACACACACACACACACTCGCAGAAAGTCTCTGTGTGTCTTGATGGCGAATATTTCATGGCTCATTTGTCTGAGTGTCTGAACAACAGAAAGCGAGAGAGACAGAGAGATAAAAACTAATGATAGAGACAGGAAGAGAGAGGATGAATAATAGAAAGAAAAGATGAGAGGGAGCGCGAATAATAAAAAAGAAAAGATGAGGCTGTGGAAGGAGAATGGGTGTTGAAGTAATGATGCAGGGATAACATCCTCCTTATTGTCTCAGCTTCTCCCTCTGAGTCTCCCATCTTTGTCTTGTTCTCCTTCTGTCTCTTCTCCTTGCCTCTCCATATCTCCGTCTTTCTTTGTCTGTCTCTCATCTTTCAAGTCATTTCATCATCAGCCACGCAGCAGAGACAAGGCCAAGTCAAAAATCACTCCAAGACTTTTTTTTTTTTTCACTTGAACCGAGACCGAGAAGGATCTCTCTCTGGTTCACATCCATGGATGGATTACTGAACAGGCCAACCAAAGATGCCACTGGAAGAGGCGCAAGACGGCCACAAAGAGACACGAAACAACTACAATGTGAAGTGACATGGTCACAAGCAGCTGCAAAATAACATAGAATAGTTGTAAAACAACTGCAAAGAGAATCAAAATGGCTGCAAAGAGCTCCAAACCAACTACAATGAGACGCAAAATGGGAACAAAGAAACACAATACGACAACAAAGAAACACAATACAACAACAAAGAAACACAGTACGACAACAAAGAAACACAATACAACAACAAAGAAACACAATACGACAACAACGAAACACAATACGACAACAAAGAAACACAATACGACAACAAAGAAACACAGTACGACAACAAAGAAACACAATACGACAACAAAGAAACACAGTACGACAACAAAGAAACACAATACGACAACAAAGAAATGTCATGGTTTGCTCCTCTTGTGTTTTGTTGTTTTATTTTCTGTGCATTTTTCAGTGTTTCACTCCAGTGTTTTTGGTTTTGTCTTTTGTACAGGCTTTGCTTCAGTGGCTGGAGGTGTGGCCTGCTGGTGCTGGGTCCCCTCTCCCTTCTCCCAGCTGTCCCTCATTCCCTCCTAACGACCGGCAGCTTTAAAAGCTCCATGGTTCCACCTGGAAGCTGCCGGATCGTCCCCTCACTCTCGTCCTGCTTTCCCTTTCTGTGGTTCCACTGTCTCCAGTGTCCCCTTTCGTCACCTGTGCTCGGCCTTCACCCTCATGTCTCCTCCATCCAGCCTCGGTGCTCACCACCCAGCCTCCAGCCACTGAAGCAGCTCGTCGCCTGGATTCCTTTGTTTGTTGCCTTTTTCTGTTTTTCATGTAAGTCCTGGAGTTTTTTTGTGTTCATTAAATCCTTTTCCTCAGTCCCCCTCGTCTGTTGTGTTGCTCTTGGGTCCAGCCAAAACTGAACTCGTGACAAGAAACACAGTACGACAACAAAGAAACACAATACGACAACAAAGAAACACAATACGACAACCATAGACTGTATAAAATATGGACGTAGTGTCCGTGACGTCACCCATAGGTTTCTGAAGAGCAAAAATGAAGCAAATCGTAGTGCGCAGCCATCTTGGTAGCCTACCTCCGGTTACTCCAAATATGGACAAAGAGGTGGAGCGAGGGCGGAGCTGAGGCGGGTCCTATGGGCCGGCTGAATGAACGCTATTGGCTGAAAAAAGCCGCTTTATTCAAAATAATCAAACTAGCTACGGCTAACCAGCTAGGTAAAATGCAAAATATCGTTGCTAGTCGGCTAACCCCACGACGATCTCTTTCCCAAACTCAGTGTCTAGAATTAGCCGGGGTGACGCCCTTTAGACCGTCAGTGGCTAGTTGTCAATCAAAGTGGCGCCACTTAGATTGACAACTATGAATTGTGCATAATGATGTATGCTGTATATTTTAAACAAACGCCTTATAAAAAAATTCCCCCCACAGTGCAACTACAAAGAAACACAATACAACTACAAAAAAAACTGCAAAATGGCCACAAACAGATTCTCAACAACGACAAAGAGACACAAACAAACTTTATAAAGCAACAGAAAGGCGATGAAGACATTCAAAATGCCACAGTGATGCAAAACACAAAGAAACACAAAACGGCCACAGACGCAAAATGTCTACAAAGAGATGCAGAACAGCCACTAGGAGGTGCAGTTTGTGTCGTGCTGTCATGTGGGAGGGGTCGGGGGTCAGTGTCCAGGGGCGTCCACATTCACATCTGATCGTTTCAACCAAAGTCTGATTCTCCTTCTACACCTTCTATTATCATGCAGCTGGTGTCCAGGTACGTGCAGACCAGACAGGAAGCACCTCCACGTTTCTGTCACACCTCGCATTTAATAATGAACCTCAAACTCTGTCACAGCAAAACGCTCACAGGCGTCAACCTTTCTCTCACAGCTCATTTGAAATGACTGGATTGGTGTGTTTGAGACGTGGACCCTCCGTCTCCGGGGAGGTCCTTAGGCTGCACGTTACATTTCTTTAACTTTGGAAACTGGCCTTAATTAACACCCCACAGGCATCAGCTGCTTCTCCTTATTAGACCCAGCTCTTATTGAAACCGCGACCAAAAGCCAGCGTTTTATAATTCTCTCAGTTTGAATTATTTAATCCCAAATAAGCAAATACAAAAGAATAAGAAAACGCAGCAAAGGTTCAGTGGAAGAGGAAATGAGTCGCATGTCTGAAGAACAAGTTCCTTTGATAGGAATGTGACATCCCCGAATCATGACTCCTTTCTTCTCTCCCTCTGACCCTCCCCTTTCCTCCTCCCCCTCTCCTCCTCTGCTCTCTCATTATGTGCTGCTTTAATTAGCCCCGTCTGATACGGCAACTGGACTTCAGAGAGACGGCGAGAGAGGAAGATGGAGAGGTAGAGACAGGGATGGAGGAGGGAGAAATGGAGAGATAAAGGAAGAAGTAAAGAGGGTTTTTTGAAGTCGACAGCGTACTTTGTGGGTTAATTACACAGGCTTTTCCTCCCCCGTCTCTTCCTCCTTCACTTCTTTATTTTGTGAAATGAAAATATGGAGATGGGAGAAATAAGAGGCTGAAGTTTTCTTGCAATAAAATAACTAAGATAAGTAGATAAATTAGTCATATGACATGTTGAAATACTCGGAAACAACCGTAATTTAATTTTAATAAAGCACGCTGACATTACTGGCATTAATTACATTTTTCACATCATATAAGTTAAAATGAAAATATCCAGTGTTTCAGAGGTTTCTCCTCTTCTCTCTCCTCTTTAGCTTCTTCTCCTCCTCCACCTCCTTTTCAGAGTCAATATTAAAGACTTTTAAAGTTAGACCTCAAGCAATTAGTTGATTAATTGATTAGTTGATTAGAAAAGTTTGATCATTAACTATTCAAAGTTATTTTTAAAGCAAACATTCTCTGAGTTTGCTGCTATTATTTGTTTGCTTCCATGTTAGTAAAGTGAACTAAAGTAAGAAGGATTGTGAGTGAGTCAACCATTGTTTAATTAATCAGCAGATTTGTTAAAGAAAATAATCATTGCAGCTTTGATTGAAATAGTTTGAAAGCAGTATATAGTGTGTGTCTGAGCCGTCTGACACCATATGGGTTCATCTCCATTGTGTCCGTGTTGATTTTGTGTCTCAGCCAAGTTGTGTTTAAAGCCAACTACTTATTTTAATGTTTGTGAATGTTGTTTAATGTTCAGTGTGAACTCTTATCTTTCATGTGATGCTCATTCAGACAGACGAAGCCAAAATGTTGAAAAAAGTCATTAAATTATTAACATTAAAAGATGCATATAATCACATTCAGTTCAGCGTTGCAGGGCAGAGAAGAAGGAATGAGTCCGGCAGATAGAATAACACGAGCAGCTGTAATACTCTTATAGATGGAATCACTCAGAAACATTTACTGCAGCTTCTTTCTCTCACTCTATAACAGTCAACATGTTTTGCAGCTGACATTTCTCCACACACAGATAGGGGCCGTCTCTGAGGAGCGGGGAGACGGATAAACTCAGGATACACATTAGTTCACATCATGTCTCTCTCTTATGTTGAGGCAGCTGCTTCAACTTCCACACAAACACATTGTGGCGCCCACGATCATACAGCACGAGATGAACCCGAGGTCGACGTCCTGCCCGTCCTGTCAACACTCGGACAAGAGGTCGGCCTAATCCACGCCCGGTCGTGACATCAGACAGACGGTCAGAGGAGACAACACCATCATCGTGTCGCCCTGCTGCTACTCACGTTTAAATGGAGCTTTATTGAGACGTCAAATAAACATTTTACAGATTCGCAAAGCTGGCGATGCCGCTTGCAAATTTCCTCATGCAAACGTCCGGAACATCATAATGTCTCACTTGTGTTAAGATTCAGTGTCGTATAAAATATTTTATTTTCCGTCCCCTCAGTTCGGGTTCGAGTGTTTGTCTCGTAGTGACGCTTCACATCGCCGCCTTGAATGATCGTCACTGTGTGGGAACATTTGAGACATACTGGGTCTGAGCTGCCTGAAGAATTAAGATGTAAAAGTCCGTCCTTGATTAAAAGCTCTGTTTCACTCCGTCGTCTGTTCTCTTTTCAGAGCACGACATGTGAAATTACTTTTCTCATTTATTTCTCTCCTCTGTGTGTCTGCATCTCACGCACTGACTCGAGTCGCAGTGCTTATGTCAATGCAGGGATTTGATTGGTTGAGCAACATCACATGAGATCATTTATAACGCGTGCAATTAGTCTGTGAGTTTCCCGGGCATCAAAATCAGCATGGGTCCAGTTTCAGATAGGGCGGCGTCTGGTTCCAGACCTGTTAGTGATATATAACTACTATATATATACTTATATATATAACTTATGTATAACTACAGGCTTTGGCCTTGATGTGCTCGTTCTCCCTCCGGACGCCTGCAGTCCAGGTCTCTCTCTGATGCAGTGAACTTTCCATGAATCTGGCCCTTTAAGTCCCACCAAATGTGCGACAGCCAGATGAAAATGAGACGGGCATATTGACATTAATATTGCATCAATTTCAAGAGTGTTTGCCGTGTTGTTTCGACCCACATTCAAGCCAAACACTCTAATCCTATGAATAAACATTGTTGAAATTAGACACACACACACACGTGCACGCGCTGCTGAGTGTTTACAGGAAAGCCCTCACGGCTGCGGCTTCGGTGCAGGACTCATCTCTCACAGTTATGGCAGTTGTTTCATGTTCGGCTGAGACTTTATTGCTCGCGCCGGATGAAAGAAGGAGGCAGTCGTGTTGCCTTTAATGGAGAGAGAGGCCGAGCGTCACCTCTCCATCTCTGAATAAATGAGAGGCTGCTCCGGACTGAGCCGGTGGCTCTGCTGCTCGCCCTCCACCTCCTTTTCACAATCGATATGAAAGACTTTTATCCTGCACACCACACAACCTGGAAATCATAGAGAGCAGCATTAATTGAAGATGTAGATTAAAATGTGTTCGAGCGGCAGCTTTGATAAAACGTTGTCAGTGTTGTTGTCTTCAAAGATCGTTTCAAGTGAGGCGGGTGAGGACCTTGGCACGCGGCGGAAACACCGGTGCTGAGTGGATGAACCATTCATGTGCATGTTAGTCAACCTGCGTGTGCGTGTGTGTGTGTGTGTGTGTGTTAGCAGGGAAGTATCTGCAGCCAGAGGGCCAGATGGAGACAAATGGATGATCTTTCAAGACAACAGCCCTCCAATTAACACACAGACACTCTTACAAATCACACTCCACACACTCATGCAAAGCAAACAGACTCACACACACATCAGTCGTACACGCACTCTCTCACACATTATGTATTCACACACTCACAGTACAGTACATATAGACATGCATATACAAACAGCAGAGTGCGACTCGAGCCAGATCTGTCTAATTCGTCTCATTGGGCCTCAGAACCACTCAGACGGACAAATTTGTTCTTAAGTGTCACGTAAAAGTGATTAAAGAGAATTTGTAGCATTCACTAATTCAATTTGATTGTACTTTAAAGTAAGTGGTCCAGACCTGCCCCGTTTGACCGAGGATCATAAAGTCTGAATCTGAATGAATCAGGAGTTTAAATACGATACAGAACAAAAATAAAATATAACTCAGTTGAACTTAATGCAAAGTTAATATTCTTTTCACTAAATCATGATCATAATGGTTTTCCACTTTGCTTTAAATGTTTTTTTTTCTCTCTTTTCCGTCCAGCATCACCTTCTGCAGGCTGTCAGATTGTCTCTAATATCACCAGACTGTCGCGTCCCCTGACCGCCTCTGATTGAGTTTAGAAAGACGTCTTGGTGGAATAACTTCATGTCAGAGCACTTTATTTCCGTCACAGCGCGGCGCTGCTCGGTGACAGCTGCCTGACAGCTGTATTAATATTTTCTAATTGTTTCAGGTCCCTTAATACAACTAATGACTCAGCGAAACTTGTTTCCGTCTGCTGAGTCCCGCCTGCAGGATCCCAGGCTCCGGAGTGTAAAGTCTTGTCTTTACTCTTGTATGACACTTTGTGAATGAAGCGTTGCCATAAATGGAGCGGAGCCGTCCGCCTCATACGGCCGTTTCAGAGGCTTTGATTATGCTAATGATCAAATCTGAGCCCCTCGCCAACAGGCGGCGTTCATCAGGCAGGAAATGAGCAATTTATGACAAGTTTATGCAGTTAAGGTCGTTATTCACAGAAAAAAGTGAGAGAAATTTAGGATAAGAGATGAAAATGTTCTGGGTCTGGGTGGGAAGCAGCACTTTTTTTATTTTTTTTTGGCGATTTAAATTTTAGGGGGTAAATGTTTAATTTTTGACATTACATTTGTCACAGAGCCGGAGCTGCAGGCTGTTTTAATACTTTTATACACAGTCTGGAAACACACTCAGCCGCGTGTACAGTAAATTCATTGTGTGTGTGTGTGTGTGTGTGTGTGTGTGTGTGTGTGTGTGTGTGTTTGAGCTGTGCCCAGGCCGGCGATGGGATATTAAGACTGGGAGTTGAAATAATAAGGATCTCAATGTGTGTGTGTGTGTGTGTGTGTGTGTGTGTGTGTGTGCTCTGTATGAGGCGGGGGCTGACAGGTGAAAGGTGCCTGGTTGGGATCAGGTTGGTACGACCAGGAACCTTGTGACACAGGTCGGGTTTAGAAATGAGTTTCTGGTCTGAGTAGAAAACCAGGACACCAAGTACTGTCGATGGTGGTCCAGCGTCTGAATTTAGTTGGATCAAATTGGAGATCAGTTTATTGTCATAATATTATCCTTCATCCATATCAAAGTACGTCAGCAAAGCTTTTTCCAAAAAGAGTTAGACACTGCGAGATACTAGCTCATTGCAAATATCTGTTTATCTGTATCTGGATATTTAATGAACATTAGTAACAACAAAGATCTGTTAAAGTCAAGTAAAGACAGTGTCTCCATTACTTACTTTGTCCACGAGAGACAGGATTAGTTTTCAGCTGTTGCTCAGTTCCTATTGTCTCAAATCCTTAAAGAGCAAATTTAAGGGATCCTCATCTAAAATGTGGTGTGTTTATGTGAGTGATATTAACCAATATATTGTATTTTACAATCATCAAATGTTCTAATAATCTCAAACAATACAACTAATAAAACATAAAACAGAAGATTTAGCTTTAGATGAGATTTGTCCAACAGCTCGTAGAAAGGATGTTTGTGATTTTACCAGTTTTTTCCAGCATCAATGAATTCAAACGTGTTACTGGATTCTGGAATCAGCCGGCGTGGTCGGGGGTTAGTAGCATGTAATTCAATTTATTTTGTTTTTCTGTGAAGTTTAAACACAAGACTCATGAAAATTAGATCTGAAATATCCACCACAACATGAATCACTGTCATGTCTTTTCTGTGGCTTCACGTCTCATTGCCGTATCTTAGTTTCTGCTGGAACAACGGCCCTGCTTCGTATGATATTGATGTTCTGTCTGATGTGTCTAAAGGGAAACAATCCAATCAACATTTCCCCTGAAACAGACTTTGCTAATGCAGAATAGATGCATGCAGTAAAATCAGGGAGTTAGAATAAACAGAAGCACCTTCATGTTCCAGCATGAGGCAGCCGGACATCTTAACTGCACCGCCCTCATCTCTATGTTCAGCCGCTCTAACGTGAGGAACAAGCCTCTGATGAACTGTCAGGATGCCGTCGTATGGATTCCTCCAAACCTGCAGCGTGACCGCGAGTAATGATTTTGGATCGCAGCTTCAAGCGCAGGATCTGGACAGGTTAGCGCCGCGTGTAGTTACACGGCCCCGTCTTTAACCTCCAAACACTCCGCCCCTCCCCCTCCCCGAGCCGACGTCGGCCCGAACCGCCCGAGTGAAGATAGCGTGACCAGGAAGAGGCTTAGTTTCACTTACTACCCCTGCCCTTTCCCGGCACATTTAATAAAGTGACTTTTTGTTGAACCTGAACTCTCCCTCATTGCATTCAGCCAGTCGAGTTTACCTCCAGCCAGGCCCGAACACAAACACACACTTATATAGGTGTGTGCACATACAGTACACACACACACACACACACACATATTCTTGGGGCAGATACACCAATCAGCCTATGACTCTGTATCAGAGTCAGACACACATCCACAGGCTTAGCTAGGATTAGACCCCACACACACACACACACACACACACACACACACACACTGTAGATACCACTGTCATCCACACACACACAAACAGATCCTCGCTTTGTACACACACCCTCTGTCATACTGCCTCTCTCGCTCTCTCTCTCTCTCACACACACACACACACACACACACACACACACAGGCACAGTGTTTCTCATTATCATGCATAGTGGTAGTGGTTGCATTGATTTCCACTCTGTCTTAAACTTAGCCCACACAGAGTGTGTGTGCGTGTGTGTGTGTGTGTGTGTGTGTGTGTGTGTGTGTGTGTGTGTGTGTGTGTGTGTGTGGTCAGCTTGGCAGAGCTTCTCCAGGCTGAGTGAAGATTATGGCTCAGAGATTTTTCACTTCTCCTCTTCTTTCTCCCTCCCTCCCTTCCTCCCTGCTCTTTCACTCCTTCCCTCTATTATCCCCCCCTTCACTCTTACTCCCTCTCCTCCTGTCTCTTTATTGCTGTTCACTCCATCAATCTCTGTCTTTCCTGCCGAAAAAAAAAAGTGCCGTTAAGGAATTTCTAAGAGGCAGCTAGGGAATGGGAGAAGAGACAGAAATGAAGAGATAGAAGGAGATGGAGATGAATAGACAGAGAGAGGAGGGGAGGAGCACGAGGAGGGAAACAGATAGGAGGAGGGATGGGGGGAGACAAGGGGATGAAAGAGGGAAAATGCAGGTGGGTAAATAATGAACAGAGAGGCCGAGAGACCGAGGGGAGGAAGGAAAGACAGAGGAGGTCTCAGCTACGATCGGAAATAATTTTGCAAATCGTGAAGCGGCGACAAAATCCGGCAGAAAAGATCGATGAGTGAAGCCGTCAGCGTCTGACGTCCGGCGCCTCGGACGTCAGGAAAAGGCAGCTGGAAGACTGAGCCGCTCTCCTGCAGCCGGAGAGGTTGTTCAGCCCAGACCTCTCAGGCATTATAGCTATATTATGGGATGTCTTAACCGCTGGCATTGCTCCATTCTAATTAACTACCTCACAGCGTATATCTGGCTCCTCAGACATTTAGTTAATGGTTTGCAGCAAAGCATGAGCAATCCAATACTGCAATTAGAAAGGTTTACTAACTTCTTGCAGGACGTACCTGCAACATAATTACTTAAAGCCTAAACCCATAATGGCAAGACCCGTTTTTTTTCTATCACAGATTCAAGAAATGAATTTCAGAGCAGAATAAATGCAGTTAATCCACTGAATCACTGTCAGCTGAGCCGGCTCCAGCTCTAATATTTAAAGCACTTTGAATAGTGAATAATAAATGAAATACAGACAATATGCTGCAGTTTTGCATTCACACATTTGGCTGGACAGAGAATACAGTTTCCCTCCGCAGAGTAAATCTGAGGTCACGCACAGTTCTGTGTCTGAATCAAAGAGGGAAAGCAGCTACAATGGGGTTTAATATTTTGATAATAAAACTGAATCAGACTCTATATTGTGAACCTATAGAGGAGATGATCAGCAGTACAAAGCATCTCAGCTAATTTTCCTGCTGGATGTTTCCGTGTCACAGCTCTGAAACCTAAACCCACTGAAGTCGACCTGCTCAGCACCAACAGACCAGCTGGTGAACGTCACAGAGCGTTGAGCAGCTAAGAGCCAGATACTTCTCTCAGGAGCTGGTGGAGACCAAAGCAGAGCAAAAGAAGAGAGTATTGAATTCTAACATTGATCCAGATCTGCTGCGTGTGTGAATTGGAAATGATCATTTAACATTTGGCCATAACAACAGCATCATGGTGGGGGCTGAAAGTTGATCAGTGCAGCTTTAAATTTCTCAAAAAGAGATGTGAAACAATGTTAGAGATTTATCAAACTTCATTGTTGGAGCACAGCTCAGAAACAGAAGCATGGTAGTTTCCAAAGAAGAACACCATGAACTGATCTGTGCACGCCGCTCGATGCGCTGATCACCGGTTTGATCGTGACGTGTCTGAACTTCAGAAACAAGAAAAAGGTGAACACACCCTGAGGCTGGTGAGAAAGTCGTGGCCGTCTATCTGAGAACAACAATGTTCTCTTAGCTTGGTAACAGCTGACGTGTTTTCTGCTCACAGTGTGTTGTTTTTATTAGGATCCTGGTGTTTCATACAGCTGTGTCTGAAAATGACTTTATGATTAAGAGCAGCAGGATGTTTAAGAATCAGACGACTGATTGTTGTTCGAATGACTTTCAGGACGGACACTCGACCTCTGGGTTAAATTAGGTTGTGTTTTCAGCAGTGTTATACATCAGGGTGAGACAAGTCCTAACTACATATAGTACTTCACAGTTAGACACAGTATTACCTCGACGTCTGGAAAAACTTTCACTTTTCAACCATTTTTAATGCAGTGTTAAAGGATTAAGCCGGTGATATTCTGCGATTTTCTTATTGGCAACAAATCCCATTAAGAACCAAAACCAACAAGCCTCAGGCTGTGTAGTTTTCTCCTCTCTGCCATAGACATGTTTATTAATCCACGGATGAAAGTACTGCTTTAACAAATGTGCTATTTCCTCCTGTTAGAATAACATTTGCTAATAACCACACTCTCTAGCTTTTTTTTTCCTTTTTTGAAATGGAGCTATACATTTACGATTTGCTTTTAACTGCAGAACTATGGTTCATAAACATATGTTTATGCTTGGAGTAATAATTTGTGCCTCAATTGTCAAATGAGAAACTACTTAAAATTAACTCCTTCTCACCCGTTTCAAAATCCAGAATCCATAAATATAGATATATAAATAAGTTGAACTGCTGGATACAAAACATCTCCTACGTCACTGAAAACTCATTTCTCAGTGTTTCCTCATCATGTGAGCACAGGGACAGACATTAGGACTGTTGTGCTGATTATTAATATTTGGGTGTGATGGCTGAAGTTGAACTGGGTCTGGGTCAGTCGGTGTCGACAGTCAGGAGATAAAGTTACATAAAGTTTGATATGTATAGTCTAACCTGAAGGCTTCAGATCCTGCCTGTCCTTCTCATTATGATGTCTTAAAACATGCTTGATTCCTGATAGACGACGGCAGCCGATGGTGTCTCTGCATCTTTTTCCTCCTTTCTTGGACTTTTCAACAAACATTAAAAAATAACCAATGCAAGCTTCACTTGTGTTTGGTTCAGGAGCATGCAGTGATCTGTGTTCCTGCAGGATTTACCAGCAGAACTCCACTGGTTCTGACCAGTCAATCAGCTTTTTGTCCGGTGTATTTATCCATCGCAACATTCGTGCTCATATGATCTGCATATTGAATCATGACTGGCTTCCAAACTAGTGCCGAGCTACACGTCTCAGATTTAAGACCCTTCAGCCTTCTGTTGTCAAACTCTGCACATGCATCATTGTGCACAGAGAAGGTCAAACATCCGACTGGGGTTAGAATAAGAGAAGCACATTTGAGTGGAGGGACGTGCATCTTGGGTTTGAAGCGGAGGATTAGAGCCACGGACAGAGGAGGAAATCACAGAGTATTGATAGACTGACACATTGTTGATGTCTTGGGCTCTAACATACAGAACAACATCAGCTGCTTTGTGCTGCAGCTCTCGCTCCATCAACACATCAATCGGCCCGGGCTGCTTTCTGTCCTATATGTTGTACTCTGCATGTAATTGCTCCCTACATGAGGAAATTATACATTATAGAGTCGAACAGTTGAACTGACAAATGCAAAGTACAACCTTGCTGCGCCCTACCGAACCCTCCTGTCTCCCGTCTGCACCAGCCAGAACTAATTTTTTCCCTCGCACCTAATCCCTATACATCTCCCTTTATTCTCTCGCCCTCTATCACTCATTTCCACCTCCTCTACGTCTTCCTCCCTCGTCCCTCTCTCTTTCCCCTCTCCCTCTCCTCTCATCCGTCTCCCGCCTCTCCGCCTCCCTCTCTACTCCCGTTTCTCTGCCATCTTCATATCTATCTCTCTCTCTGTCAGGGGGAGAGGAGGCAGAGTATCATTTAGGGAAGATAGCTTTCGCAGACATGCCGACACGCACACACACACACATGCACGGACACACACACACACACACACACACCAGTTAGCCCGGCTATCCATTGTCTCCCAGTGCGTCTGTGTGTTTGGTGGGCAGCTGCTAAACTAGATGTTATAAAGTGCAACTGGTGCTCTGTTTGGGGGAGAAGAGAGAGGAGAGAGTAATGGAAAGAGAGAAGTAGGAGGTGGAGAAATGGGGGGAGAACGGAGGGGGAGGGAGGGAGGGAGGGGGAACAGTGGATAGAGAGAGAGACGAGGCGGGGGAGATAGAAACAGGAATGAAACACAGGAAAAAGCGAGGCGGGGGGAAAGCAATCCTGTTGGCGCTGATAGATTTCTGGAGAACAATGTTATCTCTGTCTCCCTCTCCACACACACACACACACACACACACACACACACACACACACACACACGGGCTCTCACACACAAACACACCTTGTAATAGAGAGAGCTAACAAATCTTTGTGGAGAAGTACATGTATCCAAAGCCTTTATTTTACAACCAAGAAAGGCTCTAAAGGCGGCGCAGTCGACTTACAAAGAAGCCGAACCGGCCAGAAATAGAAACACGGTCGAACTCTGCATACAAATCTCTGTGTGTGTGTGTGTGTGTGTGTGTGTGTGCTGGCTGTGGCATCTCAGTGTCGGTTTATTTACATTCCACGCTGCATGGGGGCGTGTGGTGAGGAATAAGGTAAACCGAGGGAAGCCGGAAATAGCGGTGACAGAAAATCTGAGACAGGTGATATTCAAGCTGCGGCGACGCAGCGACAAAGACGGCCGGGGGGAAACATTTCCAGAGCGGGCGATCGGCGGAGCTGACCACAAGACGTTTGAAAGCAGAGTCAGCACGGCGGCTCGGCGCTTAAAGGAATCGTCCACTGTGAACCTGAATATCACACACACACCTTCACAGGACTGAAGCCTGGCTCTGAGATGCTTCTCCCTGGTGCAGAGCGGCAGCTGGATTCAGCTCACACTCATTACAGCACTTACAATGGATGAATGCTTACAATGGGTGAGTAAAAGCAACCGAGAGTCAGGAAGTAAAAAGCAACAAAACATGCACAGCAACATTCAAACAAGTCCCGCAGCATAATCAACGTCTCCACGCTTGATTTGTAGAACAGTCGAAGCTTTGCCAATGAATCACTAAATCTACAAACGGCGGCACTTTGAACAAGAGGGAGACAGAAAAACTACACGTGCATGAAGAACAGTGATGACAGGCGTCAGATAATTATTGTTTTCCTAAAGAGCTCATTTGATTATTTATTGTATAGAGGCAGAAACATGACAGTAATATATTATGATACTGATCCAATCAGATCTGTGGCCTCTCATAAACTCTCCTCTGTATTTGACCTTTGACCTGAATGCTGACACATGGTGATGTTGGCTCTGTGTTATAGATTGTGTAATAACTCCTGGCCTGTTGTTGGAGCACATTCCTGTCAGCCGGTGAACCCATGAATGTATTATCATATGTTTAGCTCAGAATAATGAACTCACCTCTGGGTCTGGATTTATATGTGCGACGATTTGCTGTGAAATACAATAATCCTGGAGTCTGGCGACGCCGACGCTGAACACAGAGGCCGTTAAATGGATTTTGTTGCAGGAGCGATTTTCAGACATTTCTGTGGACGTTCTGATGCTGAACTGAGTCTGCAGCTGTTGGGCCGTCATGAAAGAGCGAGCTCCAAACTTCACGGGCCACATGTCACTATTTTGAATTTCGGTGGAGTGCTGCCTGAACGGTGCACAATGAAAAGGTGCTGGCTGGGTTCAAACCTGCAGCCTCTCGCTGCGCAGAGTTCTCCCAGAACTAAAGCAGCCGGAGAGCTGTGGTGAGAGTGCGAATGTGTTTGTTCCTGCACTGTGACAGAAGCAAGAGAAGCAGAGCAAGAAGTCAAACTGACTCCAACTCCTCGCTGCATACAAATGTGTGTATACTCTCAATTCTTATTAGTGGCTGATGTGAAGTGCCCTCTGATTAAAGAGATAACTGAACCGCTCTCACTGAGATCTGGTGATTTGCAGGTCAGGAGACATCTGGGCTACAACTGGGCTAAATATGGCAGAGAGGTGAATGTTTCTTTAGGTTACTTACAGGGATTGTTTCAGGGCATTTAATGGCTATATTTCCATATGATGCAGGTCCTGAATATATCCTGAATTCCAGACATTCAGATGATGCTGAAAGTATGTTTATAAGTGACCTAAAAAAACGACATCGCCTCTCACTCGTAACCAAATTTAGCTCAGTTTTAACCTTGATGTCTAGACGTCTTTTGACCATGTGCGCCGGGCAGAGGAATCCGGGAATATCAGTGACAACACGGCTGCGGTGAAGGAGCAACAAAGGCAGCGGAGAGAATTTGAGGATTTAAGACGGCATCTGATCCGCGGAGTCGGCGGCGAGGCAGCGAACCAGACGGCAGGAAACGGAGATGCTTTTCCACGACGCAACACAACCAATCATGTGGCATTTTACACTTATCACAGACGGTCACAAAGTGGCGGCTGGCGTGTGAAGCGCTCGACCGGTTCGGCCTGCGAGCGCGTGCACACTTGGAAGTACGAACCCAATGTGCCGCCTCGTGATTTTTTTTTTTTTAATAAATGTGGCCTTTTGTCTGTGCGAACCTGTCAAAATTAGATTAGTTTTCCACAGCAAGCATGGCCTTTACACATACACAAACACACTCTGAGAAACACAACACGACAGCTGGGTGCACTCACACACACTCACTCACACACACACACACTCAGGGAAAGAGTCAGCTTCGTATGTGTGAGGCCAATTCATTTTGCCACAAGTGGTCCCAGATTGGATCTGGTCAGAGTCCCATTACGCCTCACCTTGGCTGACCTTAAGCTGCCCCACCCCACCCCACCCCACCCCCAACACACACACACACACACACACACTTACACATGCACGTATACACCCAGACAAATGTGCTCTTCAAACTATATTAAGACACACACACACACACACACATGCACAGACACACAGGTAGCCTCAGCAAGACGCAGGTCAGGTCATCAGGAACTGGTGCAGACACACACACACACACACACGCAGGCAGACAGACAGACCCACAGAGAGCATTATTGATTGTGTGTAACGTTATCTAGATGGGATCATTTCTATTGATTCAGAAAGAGGGGTCACTCTGATCAATGCTATCTGCTCGTCTGCTGTGTCATTAGAGCAGAGCCTGAGTGCCAAAATATCTGACTATCTTTTCTTTCCTCTTACAAAGGCCACTGAGCAGGAGAAGTAATTACTGCTTAGATCTCGGGTATCAACAGCGGCCCGACACTGCCGACGTGCCCCGGAGCAAGGGCATCTGTGTGTCATCTGTGTTTACGCCGTCCACTCCGCTCGGAGGACTTGTACACGACGTTAGCCAACAAGCACGCAGCCGAGATAACGGAGGCGGTGGATCACAGGGAAGACTGTCTGTGTCCTGTTTGTGCCACTGACGAAGGGTCGAGTGCGTCGACGGTCACAAAGCTTCAGACGTTGAAAATGTAGAGTCAACAATGAACGATGGTGATGCGTTAGTCAGGCACCGTGTATGAAAATGAAGAATCTATTGCAAAAGCAAATTTACTACTGAAAAAAAGTAGCAAACTAAATCAGCTTATCATGATGTTACCAAAAAAAAACCACATGACCAAAAACTACAAATGCTGACTCTTTTTTGTGAATTTGGTCAAGTGGAATTTCTGAAAAACAACACAAAATATCTGATTCATATGCCAAAGAAAAACCAAACAGTAAACCAGTTTACTTTTACATCAACTCACCCTGACCTCAGAGCTGAACTCTGCAGCTCCATGTCTTCACATGTTACATCTGGCTCATTTTCTGTGTTTACACTTGTTGTCTATGAGCTGATATTCAGTCTGACAATCACTGATTTTTGCTTATTTTGAACTTGATGCTGCAACATGTTTCAAACCAGTCGGGACAGGAGCAACAACAGACTGATCCAGAAACAGCTGTTTGATCCTTCCACAGGTAGGATCATTGGTAACAGGTGAGAGGATCATGATTGAAAGGTTCATCCTGGAAAGACTCCGTCAGTCAGAAGAGAGGATGGAGAGAGGGTCAACACTTTGTCAACACATGACTGGATGAAGGAGACTAACACATGGAGTCAGGAACAACTTCAGAAAGCTGTTTGTCCCAAAATGAGTGCATTCTGTTTCTATTCACATTTTATACAGTCTAATTTTTAAATGTGAATTTGTTCAAAATCTACAAAATACTTTCTTTTTTCTTTTTTCTTTTTTTTACAATACTTAACTGTAGCTTCTAATTTCCTCACTTTAGCAAATAAATGATGCTAGAACAGAAAGACGAGAGGAGATGGTGTGTTGTGGCTGTAACATGCAATCTGTCACACCTGGATCTTGTCTGGATGGAGGAAATGCTAATGCAGGCGTGAACACATGCAGGAAGCTTCGCCGTTTATTGTGGCCACAGATGACCCTTCCACGATAAAGAGGAAACAAGGAGAGGTGATACGGCGGCGGCGTTTCCTCGACCTGAGACACGGCGCGTTCGCTGTCCTGCAGCTCCAATTTGAGATTCGATCACAGTTCGGGCAGAATTGCGATAACAAGAAAACATATTAAGATCGTGTGTAAAACAGGTGTGAAAGGCTTCCAGATACAGATGTTGAGATATGCAGACACAGAATCTTGGTTAAAAATAACAAGGTGCAGAAAATACAGATTTCAGTTTTAATCAGTTTCCTTTCTTCAGCCTTCCTGAACATGTGACCGAACTGATGATGATGATGATGATGATAATAATAATATAGAATTTATATATATATGTGTGTGTGTGTCTGTTTATACTTCAGCCCCTACAAGTACCAATGTGTGTGTGTGTGTGTGTGTGTGTGTGTGTGTGTGTGTGTGTGTGTGTGTGTGTGTGTGTCCCTCGGGCTGTTATGACCAGATGTGTCCCCTTTGCCCATCATTTTTTGCATCACTGCTTCTTAAACTTAATCAAGCACACACTCGTTCGCACACACACACACACACACACACACACACAGGTTTGTATTAACGAATTCATAAAGTCGATCATTAAAGCCTAGATGTAAAAAAGTGTCCCAGGATGTTCCCGAAGGTGACAGCCAGAGACATCTGATGATTCAAACACTAAAAAAATAAATGAGTCAACAGGATGTTATCAACAAGCAGTTAAATATAATTTTATTCATTCATTCAAAGTTTCTAGAGCCTAATCAGAAATTACTGCAGTCGTTTCAGCTTGATTACTGGTTTCTACCAATTTTATTTTACTGTGACGGGAGGCGCCGCCGCTTCCTGACCTCCAGGTGTCTTTAGTCTGAAATGTTCCCTCGAGTATCGACGAAAATGTTTAAGGATTTATCTCATTTTCCCGTGGCTGCGAGGACACGAGGTTCACACAAGGAGGGGAGTGAATACTCTCCCTGTTCACGCACACAGTCTGGCTTTATCTCTCTCTACATCGCTCTCTCTCTCCTTCACACACACACACACACACACACACACACGGCAGAGTCGCCTCCAGTCAAGCGTGTCTTATTGGCCTTCTGTTTGACTTCCTATTCGGCTCAGTGTGTGTGTGTGTGTGTGTGTTTGTGTGTCTCAGTGTGAGGGTGTGAGAGATCCAGATGGAGATGGGTTTATAATCACGGGACAGTTGTTGTTTTTATTATTATTTTATGGTTGTTTTTACTGCTCACTAAACTGAGAATGAAGAGTGGAGAGACGAGGAGAGGAGACAGGAGAGGAGGCAGATAAGGAAAAAGGGGGCAGGAGAGGAGAGGAAATGGAAACTAATAGATAGTAAGGTTGCAAAGGTCTTGATGAAGCAAAGAGAGGAGGCAGATGGAGATAAAGAGAGGAGACGAGGGTAAACAGGAGAGAAAGGAGAAGTGATGGAAGGTGGAGATGGAAGAGGAGGAGGAGAGGAAGGGTAATAAAAGACATTAGAGAAGCAGACAGAAAATGAGAAAAGGAGACCAGAGAAGAGGAAAGGAAACATTAAAAATAGGAGATATGAAAGGAAGAAGAGAGGACAAGGAAGCAAGGTTGCAAATGAGTAAAAGGTTAAACAAAGAGGAGATAAGAGCAGCAAGAAATGATGATGGAGGAGTGACGGAAGGAGGAGAGCAGAGACATGACGGAAGAAGTGAAGGATTAGTCAAAATGAAGGAGGAAAGGAGGAGACGAAGGGAAGAAAGAAGGCAATGAGAGAAAGAGGAATAACAGGAGAGAATGAATGAGGAAACGAGGGAAAGGAGAGATGTGATGGACGGAGGAAAACACAAGTAGAAAACCACGTTCCCCATGACTCTTTGAGAAGAAGGGAGGAGACAAGAGAAGGTGAGAAGATGGAATAAAGGTGGAGGAGAAGAGGATACGAATAAATGCAAGGAGAGAAATGAAAGAGGAGAGGAAACGAAACAGGAGAAAGAGGAGACAAAGAAGGGGGAAGAGGAGGAGAGAAGAGAAGTGATGAAGGAAAGAACCATAAAAAGGCTTTTTTAAGAGAGATGAGGAAGGAGCGAGAGAGGAGGAGAGGGCAGTGAGGGAATGTAACTAAATACATTTACTCGAGTACTGTAACTAAAAATCTGCACTTCCTGTTTCCTCTTTACAACAGTCAATGTGTTTTGTCAAAGCATAATCTTAAGAACATGTTTGTTATTGTGATCATGACAATAAGAAACCATGATCTAAAAGCCTGAACCCGAGCAAACCTTCACCACGGCGACATCATGAAAGAGTCCGACAGTGACTCAACGGTTTGGAGGTCGCCGACAAATAACATTCATCCAGTGGATGAGTAAACGCTTTTATGTGTCTTCATGGACAAACAACCTGCTGCGAGGTTTGATCTGAAGGACTCGTCGAGCAGAAACGTCTTGTTGAAACGAGACGGAGGGAGAGAAGTGAAGGAGCTACAAACTTCTCACAGCATCAAAACTTTCACCGTCTCTTTCTTTCTTTTCTCCATCTGCTTCCATTTCCTCTGTCACTTTCTCTCTGTATCTCTCTCTCTCTCCGTCCCTCCCACCACATTCGCAGGGTTCATCTAAGTCGCGTTGACGCCCACTCACCTCCAACATGCTACCTCAGTTTCCATGGTAATCGAGTAGCGGCCGTGCTACATAAATATATACTTTAACATTCAGCTCTCCACAACTCATTAAGAACATCTCCGGATGAAGGCTTTATCTCTCCGGGTGCTGTTCGTCTTAAAGGCGCACACGACGCTGAATTTGAGGACTTTTGTGCGAGCGTTTGTTCCGCGAGGTCGTCGGGATGTAAAAAGCAGGCGCCGCTCTGCCGAGCGTGACACGGCGGCAAACGCGACCCAGGGGGATTTGATGAGTACAAGAGAGCGTTTTCTAGTTCACGACTCATGAGAGAACAAAGCTGGGTTGGGTATAAAAGCTCACAGACTCACTCTCACATCCAGGCGTCTGTGAAACATGTGACACTTTAACCCTTTGAGAGTCAGCGTCTCACGTCTCTCTTTTCCAAGCGCTGAAAACTTTGTGAGAACAGAGGTAATAGTAGTAAACACATTGTGGCTGACATGACGCCCGACCAGCGCCGGCAGACAGACGGAGTCCCGCCCCCTCTCCTCGCCTGCATCTGCTCCACAGCTTCTAGATCTCACTGGCTTTCTCACATAAGTGTTGTTGGTTTTTTTATTATTGATTTTTCCGAAAGGCCTTTACACACAAAGGTCTTCTAAAATGATTATCGTTTAACTCGTCCACATTTCTCGGCTGGAGACGCAGAAGTTCAGAGCGGCTTCGGCTTCGGGTTCAAACAGTAAAAGCTGAGCTTGTGAAGTCACATGTTTCAGCTTCATGAGGCTTAAGCTCAAAGTCAAAATCGTTTCCTCTTTAAGAACGTGATCCATTCTCTTGACACGTTACTACCATTATTATCAGTGTTAGTGAGCAGAGGAATCCTTAATGTTACTTTGTTGTTTGTTGAATGTATTCATCATTGTTTGTTTTTGTTCCTCAGTGTGTTTTGTCCTGATCATAAATAAAGATCATGCTCAGTTTCCTGTCATCAGATCCACAGCTGCACTGGGCGACAAATCAAAACCACTGTACATTGATTTGAAGCAACATGAATGTGTGAGCTTTAAACACCAACACAGCCTGATGGAGCTGGGTGTATGTGCAGAGTCTCTGGTGTCAGACGGAGCACCAGCGTTTTTTCCTGGAGATGAAATCAAGTTCATGAAGATTTCATGGAGCAGAAGCTCGTGGACTTTTTTGCAAAACATGTTTTTCCACCGTTGAAGCAGCTCATTAAGGCTGCTTTTGGTGACTTGCAAGCGAAAACATGTCTAGGTGTCTATTAACACTTGTGAGAAATTAAAAATGTGCCATGACTGAAGTGTTTTTTTTAGACCTCTAGGTTACATGAAACCTGTAGAAGGAAGCCGTGTTCATTTCATGTGTGTGTTTATTTATGTGTGTTTATTTATGTGTGTTTATTTATATGTGTTTATTTATGTGTGTTTATTTATGTGTGTTGTTTTGAAGTGAGTGGAGATGATGATGTATTCAGGTTAAAGGGCGCCGCTGCTTTGTTCGAGCGGCTCACAGTTGTCGACCCGGTGGCCCCCGCCCGCCCGCCCGCCCGCCGCGTGTGTCTGTTGTGGTTTGTACTGGTTTATTTTTAGTGGGAGGGAAACAATTGACTCTGCAGTGTATCATCGTCCAGTTGCTGTGTTGAGAGTCATCTCAGAATCTATGTGTGATCAGATAGACGTTCTGCAGGATCTGGATGGGATGACAGTGAAATCATGAAATCAGTGAAACATATGACGTTTTGAAAAGATTCTTTGTTGTTCATTATTTGCATGTTGGGACCTGAAATCATGACCAACCGGAGACAATTACCGGCAGTTTTTTTTAAATTATATTTTGAGCCAGATGTTAAAATTTGATCGATACTATTTAAAAACGACGTGATGAAACGTTGAATTTGAATTGATTTCATTTTATAAATTTACCCTTGTGACAGTTGGTTTAGGACTAAATGTAATACATGATGAATGGATTTGCACAAAATCAGAATCAGCTTAATTTGCCAGGTTTGCATTGACTCCGGTTTCACTTTGATCTCTGTAGACAGCACAGAGAGGACTATTTGATTTGATTTGACTAAATTTGATTGTATTCTTGTTTTGTAACTGTGATTTTAATTTCAATAAATACTGAGAGATTTCATAGTGACACACCAGGACAATACACACCTCAGCAGTTTAATACCTACATTACATTCATTTAGAGTTTTCAGCTTTGAAATTTTGTCCTTTATATTTCTTTTTCTCATTGTTGTTTTTCCTTTTTCTAATGATTTTTCTCGCTCGTGCTCATGCTCTCACATTCATTATGACGAAATAGGATGAATCTTTAATCTTTGAGTCTCTCACAGAATCTTGATCAGCCGACCTCACAGTTATCAGGAGGACGATAACCAGGCTTTTAGAAAACCTGAGGTCCCGTCCTTGAGAAAATCTACAAGACTATAGTATAAATTCATGCATTTTAAGAGTAGCAATAAGCACTGAGGAAATACAGTAATGTCAGTGTCACAGATCAATGAAAGTTGATCCCAACACAAGACATTTGAAAATTCTTTTTCCGCTCAGTTTTCTTATTGCATTTAAATCACTTTCACTGTCAGACAAATTGAGCGGAGGCAAACAGCTGCAGTATCTTTGGGCTTTCCCTCTAAATTACCTGACAAACGTTCTAACACTCATTAGGCAGGTGCGGATGGAAAGAATTAATTTTGAATTCGATGGTTGCTGCACCCACAACAAGTGGTGTGTTCAATACAAGGCGAGAAAGAGGTGCTGGAAAATTCTGGACTTGGAGAATTACGATTCAACAGATTTAAGGGAGAAAATTGTCGTGTGTGAAAGTGCAGCCTGCATCCAAACACTGTTGGCGGAACACGTTGTAAGTGTGTTTGTGGAGGTTACAGCCCCCAAATATAAAACAT
>JBBMOC010000097.1:846057-862025 GCA_037975185.1 Centropyge bicolor | reverse complement strand
CTATTTAACTTATTGGAATCAATGTTTCTATAGCAACACAACTCTGGCCTGGCTGATATTGGGAAAGGTGTGAAATATTCCCTGACAGCTGGTGGGCTATCATGAATTCATGTCGCCGCGGCGGCGGCGCTGTGAAACAGCTGATTTACTAAAACACACACAGAAGCACGATGAAGAGCACACACACACACACACACACACACACACACACACTTCCTGAATGATTTCAAATGTTTTATTAAATGAAGACTTCGGACCACCCGGCGCGGGTTTGAGACGAGACGTGTTGACAGCAGGGATAGTAACACAGAGACACAGGCGACGTGCCCAAATCGCTCCGGCACATTCCAGCAATTAAGGTAGAGGAAAAAAAAGCATTTGATTCTGGGTGTTAGGATGATTTCTTCTCCTTTAAAGAGCAGCGAAGAGGGTGAGATCAGCATGCAGCGCGAGATGTGTTTGCTCTCTGCGGCAGCTAAACGCACACCTGCCCAACAACGAAGTGTCAAGTCTGAAGTGCAGTTACGAAACAGCAAAGATGATGTTGATATTTTCAGCTGCTCCTCACAGAAAAGATGTGGGCAATTAAAACTGTTGGCTTCACTCAAATCTCCCAAAAATGACAAGGAACTGTTCCTAAGAAAGAAGCTGCAGTAACAGTGAGTTTATGGCTGTGTAACGTTCCTGTTCTGTTGGTTTTCATGACATGAAGTCACTGTAATGTTTGAGAGTATTTCTGTAAACGCAGTAACAGTGAGTTTATGGCTGTGTAACGTTCCTGTTCTGTTGGTTTTCATGACATAAAGTCACTGTAATGTTTGAGAGTATTTCTGTAAACGGGGAGAATAATCTCAGCACAAGGTCACCTGCGATCGAAAGGCCCAGCACAGACACTAAAAGGACCTTGTGGTGAGATTATTTTCTCATCATTTGTTTCCAAGGTCAAGTTTGAACGTTGGAGCTCAGTTTCTTTTACACCACTTTGAAAAAGACGTCCTTAAAGTTACCAGAAGAAAAATTTCATATGAACAGTGAAGCAAACTCTGTCTGCTTATCGTCGGGATCGAAAGCTCCACAACAGCTACTAAATGGAGCTTGTGTAGTGACTTTATCCATATTTATTTAAATATACTAACTTGTTCTTGTCTTGTTCTTATCATCGTTATTTTCATTAATATTTTCACATATAATCAGAAAGTTTGATGAATCCTCAAACCTTCTGATTATCGTTTTCATTGTGGTCTCACTTTTGGAAACAAGCTCAAATTTCAACTAGTGATAATCCTTTAACTTAATTTTGGCTCATACTTTGGTCATGACTGAGAAAAAAAGTGAAACATATTTGCATGAACACGGAGCCGAACTTGTTCAAAGGGAACTCATCCATCCCACTGGTCTCCACGCGCTCACGTTACACGCTTCTTGGCTTCAAACTCCGCTGCCTATTTCTGCTCGCGTCTCTCTCATGCAGTCCTTTTGTGCTGGCGCAAACATATCTCCCTCATTTCCCGTGCACGGAGCATGTTATTTGAATTTTTAAGACATGATAGTTTCATGCAATTTCATCAGACCTGGCTGCGCTAAAGAACGGGGAGATAAAATTAGCTGGGGATATGAGGATCCAAGGTGACTGCTGATAGTCATGTGTGCTTCGTGGCCAATTAAATCTCTTGATATGGCGTTCTATTCCTGGATTAGGTGACGAGCAGAGTTGAGTACGTGCCTTCTAAATGCCTCCGTTTTCTCGTGTGAGTAATTAAAGAACATTTATTTATGGCCCCGTGTTAGCGCTGGAAACTTTACCTGATGTTTCCTAAGGATGATATCATCGGAACACGCCTGAAACTTGTTAAAGGAGCTGTAACGGCTTCATTAGTTCCTCGTCTATGTGGTGAAGCGCAGTAATTAATGTGTTAGAAGAAGAGCAAGCGAACATCTATTTTTAACTCTTCTTTGACAGGCTGTAATGAGAAATTTGGGTTCAACTACTGCGTTTCTGAGAACAAAGTTGGAAAGAGGAAGAAGAAAATATTTAACACCGTCCACAAAAGAGCGTCGTCAGTTGTTTCAGCAAATGAACTAAAAATGACATTTGTTTACGTTTAAGTGAGAAAGACTTTTTTCAGCTGCAGTAATTATGACAGAGGAAACAGTGTGACGTTAAACAGAGAACACAATAAGGACGAGGTCGGCGTCTGCTTCTTGTTTCCCACAGACAAAGAGTTGGACAAGTTATGTGAAAAACTCATTACATATTTATCATTATTATTATTGAATATAATGTCTCAATCTGTGTCAAAAAAAAGTCTTTAAAACAGCTCCAAATCCACAAGTCACATGTTCGTTGTTTTCGAAAATAGACATCACCATTGGCAGCCTATGATTTGAGGTTGTTTACACCTTGAGGTTGTTTACACCTTGAGGTTGTTTACACCTTGAGCCATCGACATCAACTCCTCGAGTCTCAGCCTCAGTGAAGCAAAGATTCATACGACTTCCAGCTCTGAACAAAACCAACCGATTCCTCAATGTAGCAGGCATCAACAGGCAACATGAAAGTAAGACAACTTAAGTTCACAGGAGTTGAGTTGGGATCTAAACCAAGACAACACATCCTGGTCTAGTCTGCACTGAACACAGAGACCAACCTGGTACGAGCCCAGCCAGCCAGCACAACTCCAACATTACTCACTACTGAAGAATTAACAATCTCATTACTAATACTTTACTGGCCCAGACCGACGGACAAACACTGCTTTTTATCAACCTTCGCTGCTTAACCTCGAACAAGTGGTCGTTATTGTAACCAAGTCAATAAAGAGACCTTTGAAGAAAAGTCAACCCAAATCAAACCAAACCTTATTCACAACAGCAGCGAGTCAGCAACAGTTTCATTTTCATAGCAGTGATGTGTTTGAGGTTTTGGAGGAAACTGACTGAGGTTTCTGAATTTTCCGGAAATACAGACGATGTTTTGGTGCTGATGGAAGAAACACTTGTATGTGTCATTAGTGGAGTTTAATGTGAACTGTTCACACTCGGTCCATAAAGACGTGATCTCTTATTAACGATGATCAGAACCACGTGTTTCGCCTCGTCCGGCTCATGAAAAGCTGCTTCATTTCTTCTGATACATGTTCATCTGACAGTTATCGCCCGCGGCTCTGCGACGCACGCCACAAGATTACAGTATTAGATCTGACCTTTTCCCACTTCTGTGCTAATCCAGAACTGGGATTTGCCCCATTACTTTTCATTTTAAGCCATAAATACCAGTATTACATTATGCATTCATGTGATAATGAAAAGGTCCAGGATCTGCATGTCGGGTTTTTGCAACCAGACGCTATTGCTTCTGGTAGCTTTTTTAAAATAAAGCACACAAACAGAGTGAGTAGCTGCTGATGTGTGTCGTCTCTTTGATTGCAGGCTAAGTCAGACGCATTTGTTGATTGACTGTAGGCCGCTCGCTCAGACCGATATCCCATCATTCCACCTTGACACGCCGTCATAATTGAAGATTTATGACAGTTATTAGCAGCATTGACACAGGTAAAAGTGAAATATGAGTTGACAGCGAGAGCACACGAGGCGGAGACACGGAGCATCCACACCATCGTTAGACCACACCAAATCAGTTTTAAATTTATTCTTAATGAGCAATACAACGATGATTGTTCTCGCTGAAGAAAACAAGCGTGTTTTCAAGAGTGTCTATTTTTGCTTGATTTGAACTAATAGACAGTAAATGAATTAATGTAGTGTGATTGGGAGCTGTATGTGTAATGAGCCTCCTGTAGCACTGCCCACATGCAACCTCCTGACATCTCATCTGACGTCTCTCTTTGAAGCCTGGAGGAATTTTTGCTGCGTCTCTACAAGGACTCGCTGTAATTATGTTGGCCTGTAACGCTGAGTAAGAGAGAAGCAGATATGAGGGACAAGGTTTAGTCGGAGTTTAGATTATGAGAAAAAAGTAAAGAAGGCTCTGACTCATCTCAGCCGGCTCGAATCTTCCCACACAGCCTCAAGACTGTTTTTCCTCTCAGCTCGTCTCCATTCACATTTCATTAAGATGCACCTCCGTCAACACGTTGTGTTTGTAATGCATCGATATGTATTTCTACTTTATCAGAAAACTTCAAGAAGTGTTGAATGAGATGTTCGAGATCAGAAGAAAAATGTGCATGAAACTGAGCGAACATGTGGCTTCTGCTGGTGTTGGAGAGTCTCGTCGTAAAAGAGCATAAGAGCCGTGTCGAAGCGAAGATGAATGTAGGTGTAAAGAGGGGAGAAAAACCCTCTTGACTTCTCACTGACCTCAAACACCGAGCGCTCAAAAGGCAGAGAACAAGAAGGCGAACATGTGAAAGTGTGGACACGGAGCCAGAGGAGCTCTTAGCGTGAGAGTGGGAGCTTCCCCACCCCCCATCTGCGTCCCTCTACCTCCAACACCCAGTCAATTAACCTAATGGAAGTGGCAATTAATTAACTCGGCAAACACAATGATTAAGGACCTGACAATCAAGCGAGTGGGAGGAGCTTAAGTGGGTTTGGAGGAAAATACTTTCTTTCTTTGATGCAGAAGAATAAAGACACACATGCAGTCTGGATTAAACTGGATTAATGTCAATTAAAGGCGGCGAGACTCAACGCTGAAATTAGTCCCAAAAAGAAGCGAGTGTGGGCGTCAAACACCCGAAATGAAAGCACTTCAATCTGCAGAGTCGGACGCCAGGCCTTACCGTGCTCCTTTGGCCGTTGGTTCCTATTGGTCCTCTGAACACCCCCTTGATGCTCCTCAGCTGTCCGTCACGCAGGTGGGTGGAACTGATCACAATGTAATAGCACGCCATTGGATTTGACTGGGTTTCATATGCTTCACTATCTACCTGTGCATCTGTCTGAAGTCTGGAGAATCTGCTTCCTCTCCTCCTCCTCCTCCTCCTCCTCATCAACTCTCGCCCGCTCTCCTCATCCCCTCTCTCCTCCTCTGTCTTATAAAGCTGAGGAGGGACGACTGAAGCTGAGGAGGAGTGCCGTCCCCCCCCCCCCACACACTGCTCTGATTTATTCTCTCTCTTCTCTAAGTTTCTGACTCTTTGACTCCTTCCTCTCTGCTCATCTTCCCTTCAGCCTCTTTTTAAATATTTCACCCTCTGCTCCTCCTTTCTTTCCGCTCTTGTCTTTCCCTAAATGTTTTTTTTATTCTTCTTCCTTTTTAATTCCCTCTGGATTCCTCCTCTTAAATATTTCTAAGTCTTTTCCTCTCCAGATGTTTTGCTCCCATCTTTCATTCATTAATCTTTCCCTGTCATTGACTCCCTCTCCTCTCTCTCTCTCTCTCTCGCTCGCTCTCTCTGTTTCTTTCTTGCTGAGTCGAAATTTCTTCCCGAAATCTCAGCCTCTCATTGATCAGCCTTGCAGTTCCTCTAACTATCTCTCGTCCGCTGCCTCTCTCTCTCCAGCCTCCTTTTGTTTTCCCTCCCTCTTTGTCTCTGTATCTGTCTAAGTGGAGAGGAGGGATACTTTTTCCTCCCCTCCTCTCACTATCTCCCCATCTCTCCCGTCTCTGTCTCTTTGTCTCTTCTTGCTCTCTGCCTCCTTGTTAGTGTTGGAGAACTCAGTCCTCTCCTCGCTCAGCCTCTCTCTCTGTCAGAGCCGGCGTGCAGCTTCCTCTCATGATGCTCCTCTCCTCTCCTCCTCTCCTCTCCTGTGCTGCGCTGCATGTGTTGGCTCTCCTCCCTCCCTCCACCTCCCTCTCTCTGCTGATCTCTTGCTCTGTGGCCAGCAGAGTGGTTTGCTCCTCAGTTACCCGCCGTTACCATCTGCCCTTTTAACGCATGGAGTGCTGACGCTTGCTCTCTCTCCTCCCTCCCTCTCCATCTCCATCCCTCCCCTCCCACCCTCTCTCTCTCTCTCTCTCTCCCTCTCTCTCTCTCCTCTTGCTGTCTTTCTTCTCGCTTTAATCATCTCCTTCTCTCCCTCCTTCTCTCTTCCTCTCGAGCCAAAGGAGACAAGCTCCACCTACTGGTAAGCAGGGAACATGCAGAGAGGAAAGAGGGAGAAGCAGCACAAGGTTTTTCTTTCATTTCACCCATGTCGTCTGTGAAAAACTATATTTTATTACATGGATGATGAGATGTGAAGCTGGGAGTGTTCAGTTCAGTGTCTTGCTCAAGGGAACTCAGTCAGTTTAAATCCTGCTTCTGGTTCTCTACAAACAAAAACACAATTAAAATCATAAATATTGAGCAAAGTGTTTCCGAGCAATTTGGATTAGACGAACAGATAAATAAATGGTCATAATATGGAGCCATCTGGTGTCAAAGCCTTTAAATGACTGATCCTTCATGTCAAGTGTCACCTTTTACCTCGCCTCAGCGTAAAAAGTATTTTCATTCCGTGGTCAAATTCGCATTAATAAATATGCAAAGTCCAGTTGGATTTTCAAAATAAAGCTTGCTTTACAACAGTTTTGCTATTATTAGGCAACAAAGGTACTTCATTAGCTCTAACGATCATGATTTGTTAAACTACTTTGGTCCTCCTGTCATCATCGCCCCCTGCTGGTACTGCACCTTCATATGAATGCGTACTTATCACACCTTGGCGAAGTGAAACGTGACACTGGTGCGCTGCCCTCTAGTGGATCAGCAGGTCTATTATAAGATTTGCCGTGAGACTGTGGAGGCTCATTTACAACAGGAAAAGAAAAAATTACATGAAAAGTTAAACATGATTAGAAATACCCCTAGTTAGTTTGACTTAGTAAGTCAAAATGTACATCACTAGTTTTACTGTGCCGTTTTACTGTTTTGTTTTGTTTTGTTTTTTTTCTTGTCTTGGTGTAAACAGGCTTCCATATTATGGCATCTCTAACCACAACATCTTAAGTGTCAGGTTGGGAATCATAAGAATAATTTTCTAGATTTTTAGAAGTACATTAATGTTATGTTTAAGTTCAAACTACAGTTCAAACAAATTCTTATTATCATTGCGTATATTGCTATTTTTCCTTTCCAACTTATTTTGTTGTGATGTGCAGACACTAGCATCATGACACACTAACGACTGACTCAGGACGAGAGGCGTTCAGTACAAATTCATCTTCTCTCTGAAACGACTTCACTTCATCATAATCGTCAGTGACCAAATCAGGTCAATCCTCCGGCTGGTGACGGAAAGCGCTGTTGTCAGATGAGCTGTGATATACAGTTCATTCCCGCCTCATTAACAGCTCACTGAAAGTCCACAAAAGCCACGTAAACCTGATCCACATGAATCAAACCATGATGCGATAACACACTTGCAAATAGCTCGGTTCAGATCTTTATCGTCCCACAAGAGGGAATTTTCTTTAGCAGCAAGGCCACAGCCAACACAGAGTGTGAAACATAGATACATTAAAAATACATTAAAGACATCAGACATGCTGTAGTGTGTGCACAGCTCTGAGTATGACAAAGGGTAAAAACAACAAAAGCTGCAACATGAAGAGTAAAGATCAGAAAAATAAAGTTAAACTGTGAAAGGAACCGAAGACAGTTTGTAATGGATCAGAATCCAAAACCTTTATTGCACATGAGATCAACGAAGACTTTTGAAAAGCTGGATCTCAGACATGAAGGGACAACATTAAATTCCTTAATGAGACGATGGCTTGGATTTGATAGGATGGAAAAAGGCTGTAGGTGTTTGTATAGGTTGAGTTTTGTATTGAACTGAACAGCTACAGACTGAAGTCGGTCATGATCCTGGAATCATGGCGTGAATGGAGATGTGTTTGTTTGCAACACGAATACACAGTAACACAAATATCTAAGCTAATTCATTTGAGGTGAATGTGAAAAGGAAAAATTAAAATGTCTGTTAACATCATGTACAACATTGGAGAACTGCATTTAAGTCAGTACAGCAGGTCAAAGGTCAACCAGGAAACAGAAGATTTCATGCTCTTAAGTGTTTCGAACGATGTGGTAAAACGTCCAACGACCAACATCGGCTGAAACTGCCGTCACATTATATTTAATGTGACACAGAAACACAAGGGCAGCCGAGGTTATTCTTTCCTTTAAACGGCATTAGCAGCCGAACAGAGGAACATCTGCACTTCGTCAGCCGACCACGGCGTGGTTTTTGCAGGCGGCCATTTTTTAAAATCGGATTAATAAAATTCAGTCCGTCAGTGTGCAGGATGTCTGCGTCGCTTCTGGTGACAATTATCTCTGACCAATCAGCCGTCTGCAGCGTCTTCACTCCGACCTCAACCTCAGGTATCAGGTACGATCCACAACTTTTGACTCCAGTCTGGAGCCCTTGGCTGCAGCGGCATGAGGAGCACTTGTGCAGAAGAGGAGAGGACAGAGGAGTGCTTTAAAAACAAACAGCAGAATCACAATCCGTAGTCTGTGGGAGGCCAGCAGAGGGGAGATACTGCGTCTCTGCTTGGTGCCAGCCAGAAGCTGGGCAGGCAGGCGAGGCAGAGCTGACTCACACAGACAATCACAGGAATCAAGATGGGAAGAAATAAAGGCATGTAAAACAGCCTCCAGATCCCTGAACGAGAGAAGTCGCTTTGTGCAAGTCCAGTCTATTTTGCGGCTCAACAGCAACGATGGATCGCTGGTTTAATCCAGAGGAAATTACAGTTTGGTTTACAGTAATCTCTGACCCACACAGCCTCGGAGACGAGCCGCTGTCCTCGCGTCCATCAGCCGTTATTCCAGCCGGCTGGTGTTTCACTGCCCTCCAGTAAATCCTCTCAATCTGTGGCTGAACCTATGTTTGTCTTTAGAGAGAGATCAATCCAGAGCAGTTTTATCATCCGTTCACTTCTGTCCACATCAAATACTCCTCAGCGTGTAATCTCAGTTTATTCAGTACATTTCTCTTGTGGAAATGTTGATTCTTCGCTCTCTGTATGTATCAGAACAATCATCATTTTATTCCAGCAAAGTTTGCTCAGAAAGACCCGACGTGTGTTTCAACTAGTGAAAGTTTCTATATCTCCAAATTCTTCACTTTGTCGCCGTCGTGTTATATATTGTTATTTTCCTTCTGAGCTGACTGAGAAAAGAACTCCTGGAAAGCAAAACAGGTGAATTATGGATTTGTGAATTAATTCAAGTTCCTCATTTGCTTGTTTCAATCTAACAAAAATCTCTGACCGCTCAAAATTCAGACTTACTAATAATAAAAAAGAACAAGCAAAACAAAATGTTTTTAGATGGAAATTTTGACCTTTAGAGAGCAAATGACAAAACTAAGAAACGAAGCAGGTCCAGAAAGAAAGATGTTTGTCTTTACCTTCAGAAATGATTCATATGAGCATTTTATGGTTAAAGTCTGTTTAAGTTCAGGCAGCTTGGTTTTTTCTTGTGTGTGAATGTGTTTAATGCGACATTCTCATGGACACGATGTGATCACACCCAGAATGATTGAGCTTATTGTCCTCATGTATATATTCTCAGTAACTCAGTTCACAGATAGCTCATCTGCTGTTTATACGTTACAGCCTGTATCCAGGTGTGTTCAAACCCTCACTTTTACCTGAAGAAGACCATGTGTGGTTGAAACAAGATTCGAGCAGGATGTTACCCAGAAACTGCAAAATATATATTTGCATGTGCTTCTTGATGACGACACGTCCTCAATGAACCTTTTGCAAGAAGACGACTTGCAAATCTTTCTCTGCACAGCGTTTTATCACACCACAGTAAGTCCTTATTGAACAGTATTACACCATCCAGCACTGATGAGGTTAACAGAACACTGGGCCTCTTTTTTCATCTGACACATTCACTGCATGTAAAACTGAAGCCAAGTGCTGAGATTGCTTATTTTCTGGTGTTCCACTCGGTTCTCATTCAGTCAGAAACAAAACAAATCCTTCCTTGTGTTTCTCGCTGAATGACTCTGAATTACTACATTTGCATCGGCGCTGGTTTGTAGAGGGATTTTTTTTTTTTTCCTCGACAGGAAATTGTCAAGACCCTCCAGAGTCTCTCTCTGGTTTAGTGACCAAATATTGTTGAGAAAATAAAGCACACAGTAAGAGGCTTATCTGATAAATTTCCTTCTACTTTGGGTCCCATGATCCAATACTGCAATAAGCTTTAAACCCTCCCATCGGCTCCACTAGATTAATTTTACACAAAAACAAATCTAACTTTTTACTCTCTGTTCAATTCTGCTTGTGGTTTATGCCGTGGTTTCGACTGTGTCTATGTGGCACTTTGGGTTTATTTGTACCAATGTGTAACTCTATATTTTCTTCTATCCTATTATATATGTTGTATTATTAAACATATTTTTGGTTTGTTTTGTCAGTGCGGTGTCGAGATAATGGAGGCTGCTGCTGGATTATAAGTCCTGCTTGGGGTTTGGGGAGATAAGAAGGAAATCATTAAGATATGTTATAATATTGTTTGTTAAATGAATGTCTGGTTTATTTAATAATATAGCACACACACACACACACACACACACACACACACACACACACACACACGGGAGCCAATAACAAACAGTGCTAATGTGGGGCAGTTCATTTCCAACTATCTGCACATTTATATGGAAGAAAACAAACCAAAAAAAACCCTGAAAAAAACAGAAAATGAAAATGAGTTATTGCAGTTTATTGTGTTGTGAGTTTGAGAGTGGATGACTTTGAAATGTGCAAACAGATCAATGACAAATCAAAGGACATACAGTTTCTGAGGAAGGTGCCTCCAGAACAGCTCCTTCACATAGAAACTCTCCTGGATGGATGAACAACCTTTTCCCTAAAACATATTCCCTGATTCAGTGTTTTGATGACGGTGATGGAGATGGCTGTCTCTCAGGTGGATCCAGGATCTCCCATAGGTTTTCATTTGGGAGGAGATCTGGTGACTGTGAAGGCCGTACTGTGCTTAACATCATGAGCAGGTACTCGTGCTCTGAATGTAAGCATCTGTGTTTGTTATGTTTCTCCACTCATTTATTAATTTTCTCCTTGAATTTGTCACTCATCTGTATATTAATGAGAAGAAGGAGAATAATGGAGCGGCTGACGGAGGCTGCAGGTTTCATCGTTGTCATGGGCTGATAGATGAACTGGAAGCATCTTTCCTGCTTCCTTTGAGACAAACAATAGATTTATGAAAAACTCTTTCATATTATGTTTCGTGATACTGGCTTGATCAGATGAGTATCAGATTTATTCCCATGAGCAGGAAGAGATCATATGCACAGAAACAGACTGTAAAATAAACACTTCACCTAATAATTAACACACCATCATTTACATATGATTCACATGTGATAATGTGCACTTTGGCAAACACTATGCTCATATGCATATGTGCTCATTATGTAAAGAAATGCACATAAGAGACAGCAAAAAAAAGCCCTTTATTTGCGTTGCTATTAATCATCTCTTGCACAGTTCATTCTGCCCAGTTTGAGTGGATTCGTTTTTTAAATGGGTTGATTGGACAGAAAAGAAGGCAATTCAAGATTCTGCATTTTGTGTTTCCGCAGTCCATCGACTCTAATGAAAGCCAGCAGGCCAGATAACATTGTAACGCTTGAAGGGAAATTATTCCACATCCTGTATGTAACCTACATGTCTCTGTCTGTTAATATTCTCCTGCCGAGGTCTGCGCAGACCGGGATGGTGGTCGGACCCCTCGAGACCCTGCAGATGGGACAGCTTGTGCCACACTGTGGGCCGTCACATCCAGACGGTGAAATGTCACAAAAATGTCAGGGGAAGCCCAGTTGGCTTCGTGGCGTATCCTCTTCAGTGATACTCCATTGAACGGCACCAGAGGAAAGGCCAAACTCCCCGACACTCAAGTGCTGCCACAGACTGCATATTGGCACCGTCCGCATTAGTCCCACACTGGTTCAATATTTTATTTGCCTGTGTTTCGACTTATAACGAGCAGCGGCGTGTGTTTACTGGACGGCAGTGAGGACGTATGGGGAAAAGCTGGAGGGCCTGAGTATTTAGTTATGAGCAGTGACAGAGGCCTGTTCTTTAAAGGCGCCTTAAATAATCTATGACCTTTATAGGCCTACGAGGAATTGCAACCAATTTGGCAGGACGCACCTCCTCCTCCGAGTCTGTGGCACAGAAGCGGCCTCCGCCCCTCAGAGCCGGAGCGGCGGCAGCCCGCCACGACACTAACTACAAAGCTGCCGTTTCAAAAAGGGGACAAATGAGCTCTCTGATGGCAGCAAGAAGCAGAGCGACGAACCTCGAGTGGATCTTCAGAGGAGGTGTTGGATCAGGACGGGAAATACTGGAGCGGCTGGTACAGTTGTTTGGTTCCAAATCCATATTACATCAACAGTCTATGCTAAATACCATCATGTGCTGTTTTAGAAGTTAATATGAAAAACTGGTTAGTTTGAAAAAATGATCGTACTTTAACAGGAAATGATGCAATAAGCATAACAGACAGGATTTTGCAATAGACAGCAAAATGTTTTCCCAAGGTTTAATACTTTTCCAAAGTCTTCCTCACACTAACCTCTCTCTCACCTGAACCGTCTCCACCCACCTGCTCCTCGTTCACCTGATTATTCCAGCAGCCTCTGCTCCATCTTCACTCTCTTGCCCGAGTGTCTCGAGTGCATCTGCCTAACTTCCCGGCCTTTATTCTGCCTGTCTGACCGGCGCTTGAATGATTCTTTGCTGAGCTCTTTATTGGATTTGTTCGCCTGATCTGTCTGTCTGCCTGCCTCTGACCCCCGCCTGCCTTTTTGAGCACGGTAAGTTTGGGCTTTTATCTTACCTGCCTGTCTGCCAGTCGTGCTTTCGGGTTCAGGCTCACCTTTTTTATTCTCAGCCATTACAACTTGCTCGTTGAAAAGCTCATTGAAAGAGTGCGAAAGCTGCAGAAACAATCACAATGTGACACCTCTGTTGTGAATAACAGGCTGCTCAGCTAAACAGCGCTCGTGTAGCCCGAGGCTGAACTCAGCATAATGGCTGGAACAAGCGACAGTCAGAATCAGAGCCGAGCTTTATGGACGGCCGTGTGGTCGCATAGGAAACAAACTGCGTGTTTATTTTATGTTACTGTAACTTTGTGGATTGGAGTTTGTGGCCAGGAGCAAAATTGACCGACTTCTCTGTCTGACAAAAACAAATGTGTTTAGATTGCATAACTACATGTGCAGAAAATCTCCTCCTCTAGGAACTGGACTGAAACCACAGTGAAAACATAAGCAGCTAGGATGCAATGATTAACTAAACCTTTTGACATATAATCAATTGAAAACAGGACAAAGACGATATATTTAATGTTTGACCTCTGACCTCTGAATCTGATGCAGCAACATGTTTCCAACCAGTCAGGACAGGAGCAGCAACAGACTGTGGAAGCTGTGGACTGATCCAGAAACAGCTGTTTGATCCTTCCTCAGGTGAACAGGTTCACAGGTAACAGGTGAGAGGATCATGACTGGGTCTGAAAGGTTCATCCTGGAAAGAGGTTTGTTTGCGAATGGCTGAATTCTGTTTTTATTTATGTTTTACGCTGCATCCAAAATGTGATGGAATCAGGCTTGTCTTCGCTCCGCCATCTTGGACATTAGTCAATAATGATAGGCATCGATAAATGTTGTCAGCTGGTTGAACAACAAACACCTCCACAGTATGGACTTTGTTTCCACTTCAACAGCGAAGATTACGATATGATATAGATTTGTGTGGCGCGAGTTGCAGCGTCAGGAGCTCGTCCCAGCGGTGTTTGTCGATTAGCGTGTGAGCCAACCGGATTCTCCCTCATTATCTATCAGGCTAATTACGAGCTAATTATTTCATGGGAGCGAGGTTAGCGCATCAACTTTGCAAAGTTGTTAAATTGATAGAGACAATGCAGCGGCGAGGGTGATCATTATAATTGATGGTGTGTGTGTTTGTGCAGTGGAAGAAGAAAGAAATCGAGTTGAACCTCAGGAAAAACTCGTATGTCTTTAATTAGAAAACAATCTATGCAGCAAAGAAAATAAATGCCTCCACAATTAATTAATGTGATAGGAAATCAGTTTCTTAACAAAGCTTTTACTCCAGGAACAAAAGGCGGACACAGTTTTTCACTCACTGACTGTATTTTCAGACAAAAGGGTTCAGATTCAGCACATCATGAATTCATAACAGGCAAGTGCATGAACATACAAATGGCACAGAAACAACATTATTTATCACATGTATGAAAATTTGATAACAACTTAACTACATGCATGACAACTGAGCAGCTCCATGCACTGAAGGAGGACAACAAGTCTGACCTCATGTGAAATATTTCTCTTCACATTATTTATCTGTTGTATTTATTGACAACAGAAGAAAACAACAGTGTTTAGCGCCACATTAAAAAACATAAACATCTTCCTCCTGCAATTTGATGAGATCCACCATTAACATTTTTATTATTTCCATCTTTGACATTTTCACAAAAACAAAAACAGCAGGACAATTTTCAAACTGAAAACTAGTGACAGGTAAAAGAAGCCGACTGAGAGCTGAACTGTGGGTGTTGTAGTCTCTTAAAGTCTCGAGTTAAAGAAGAGATTTGTAGTTCCTGAAAGCAGCATTAACCCCACATCCTCTGCAGAGCTGCTCAGCGTCTTCAGTCGCTTTCCGACGAACTGGACCGTCTCCTGGAGCGAGCTCTCACCAGAGACCAACAGTTGGTGACGTCCATCCAGAGCAGAGTCAGTCTGCACAAAGGCTCCGAGGCAGAGAGGCTGCTCCACTCAGCTGAGTGGGGTTTTCACTCTGGACTCTGGCTGTGTTCCAGGCCAGTCGAAGGAAACCATCGTAATCCCCATCCTGAAAAAAGCCACAAGCTCAGAACCTGAATGACCACGGGCCAGTCGTCCTCACATCAGCGCTGTGTTCATGCATGCAGAGAGGCATGTGTGACCACCGCTCCGGCACGGCGGCACAGAGACGCTGGATCCACGCCAGTTTGCCTACAAGGCAAAACGTGGGGTGGAGGGCGAAGCTTGAACCTTTCAGACATCTGGACTCGGCACACCCCCACACTAGTGTTTTATTCATGGTACTGTACACACACAAAGACCTGAGTGCACGGCCTCGTCAGGTCAGCCCCACACTGATGATCAGAGTCAGTTAATGAATCCAGTCAGTTCATTTTAAACACACATTTTGTTTTATCCCACATTCTCTTCTCTGTTTACACCAACAACATCTCCTGCATCTGCAGCATCAGCATCAACGCTCTACACCACCAGGCAGTGAACAACCTGGTCCGGACCTTTCAGGAAGGCTCCCTCAAACTCAACGTCACTGAGACCAAGGAGAAACCAGACTGACCACACCCACTTCTTTTCCAGCCGCTCACTGTCGAAGGCCTGCTGGCAGAACAAGCACATCTGCAAGCCCGGCAGCCCCTCCTCCTGCTGACGAAGCTCAGGACGCAGGACGTCAGCCAGGACATTTTAACTCTGGTTTACAGGACAGTCACGTCCTCACAACAAAACAGAATAAAACCCTCCTGGAAAAGTGAAAAGTGTTAAAGGCAGACAGGCGACACCTTCTTCGATCTGTTGGTCATCATCATGAACACATTAAATAGGTTTCAACCTGTATTATTTATTTATTGTTGAGCCTTTTCAGAAGAAAATTTCAGTCAGTAAAGTTGCCTTATTGAATGAATCAATGAATCAAATGACAGAATGCAGTGTCAAAACATTCTCTGTGACAAACCCACAGAGAATCATGACCAAATCTTCTCTGTTTCGCTTCACTCTTACACTTCACATCCACATTATTTCAGGCAGCTGTTTCAGATAAGAAGCCACTGTGCTCAGAGAGAGAACATCATCAACTGCCTGATCAATGCAGGCCGATGTATCCTTCAGGAGGGGGTGGAGACCAGATGTATCCTTCAGGAGGGGGTGGAGACCAGATGTATCCTTCAGGAGGGGGTGGAGACCAGATG
>JBBMOC010000097.1:819026-845709 GCA_037975185.1 Centropyge bicolor | reverse complement strand
AGAGAGAGAGAGAGAGAGAGAGAGAGAGAGAGAGAGAGAGAGAGAGAGAGAGAGAGGCTCCTTGAGCAAATGACCCCTGAGCATTGACTTTGTCTTAAAGGCTGGTTTCGCTTTGGCTGGAGAGATATTCTGTCAGACGTATTGATGAAACTACACCACCTGAATGTGACTGGGGGGGGGAGGAGAGAAGAAAGATGAAGAGGAAAGAGAGAGAGAGAGGAAGACGGAGAGGAGGGGAAGGAAGACAGATGGCTCCAATTCATTTTACAGTGTCTGTCTTCTCTCACTTAAATTTAGCTTAGCTCAGGGGCTAAACTCTCTCCTGCTCTGCATCTTAGCATCGAACTGATGTGTCCTGCTTTAACATCTAGCATCCTTTTCCCACAAGTTAAAGGATAAGTCTAGTGATATTCTGTTTTTTAATTGTCAACAATTCCCATGAAAATACCAGAACCAGCAGTGAACTGATCCCACTAACATGTAGTGTATCCAGAGTCTGATTCTTCCTCGGTGCCATGAAACTCCATTGTTGTCCAAAAACTACTAAAAACACATCAATGAGCCGAACTGTTCCTTAATTAGGAATTACTGAGCCTTTAAAAAAAGGAGCTGTTTTTCAAGATTATGTCTTCACAAGTCATAAGATAATGACAGATTAACACGTTGTTGGTTTTTGTCTTTTTATGGGACTCGTTGACAATAAAAATATAGAATAATGACTTTCCCTTGAGGACACTAAGAACTCAGGATGGTATAAAGCATGTTCACATGTACAATAATATCCTTCGATGATCAGGCTTTTGGAAAATCCTGGTTATGTTTATTTTTTTAATATATTGAAGTAGTCTGACAGGGACAATGCTCTTTGTTCAACTGAAAAAACTGTATTTTATTGTCCCTGGCCAGATGTTAAAGACTGAAATAAAAGAGCACATCTCAAAACTAACTCTATATGCAACATAATGATTTTGGACCTGGACATTGTAGCTGGAGTCGCCTCAGTATTAACACCATCCCCAGGTCTCTGGTTACTCTCTGCCATGCTTTCACAGGTGCATTCTCAAATCCAGTTATGCAGTCATTAGTGTAATTATTCAGTGAAATAAAAAAATATCATGATTGATGATGTAATTTGGGTCCACCTGCTGAAATAATTCATATAATAGGATTTGTTGCTGTTTTCATCCATTACTAAAGATCTGAAAGAGAAGATAATTACAGCAGAGTCAACTCAAATGTTAATCTGCACATTATTAGAATCACTGAAACAGGCAGATAAATAACCAGGTTTGTCTTTGTTCATGTAGATATTACATCCAGAATATGATAAAAAACCAAAAAACCAAGATGGGCCTGACAAATGTGATTCAACGGTGCATGTAAACAAACTATGTTACCTGTCTTGAATGGACAAACTACAACCTCAGCTGACACACAAGCTTATGGTCTTTTCACTGAGATACCAGATGATGTTTATTAACTGTTCTAGTGGTCAGAGCAGACCCTTTTCTAAATGATCCTTTGAGCCCACTGTCAAGTCTCCTGAGCTTTAATAGCCGTCTGGGAGGCCCTGGTTGATTTGGTTATTAGGCGGTCACAGGCTTCATCCCAGAAACAGGAAGTGAAGGTATTTGTAATCTCTCCAACTGATCATCCTGAGACACTGCACAGGCAGCAATATGCTGGTGCCTGAGAGCAGCCACTGCAGAGAGGAGCAGGAGCAGCGCTGAGACTTACTGTCATCATTTACTCCCTCTACTGAGCTAAAGTGTCACTGCATGAATCATGAAGCTCCTCTGGCTATTGGCCGGTTGGTGCAGGCCTGCAGGAGAGCACACCTCCATGTGGCTGCGTCTAATCTCATGTCACTACACATGCGATGGCAACAAGGCAAGGGCATGCCCGCTCTATTGATCCCTGTGTACTGACCTTATATCTCTGCAGGGTGTCGATGTCGTGGGCTGCATCCTGAGAGGCTGAGGAGGCAGAAACAACTCGATGAGAAGACAGGCAGGAGGGCATGCCTCTGCTTACTAAAACTTATCGCTTTTAAAATGCTTCCCGCAGGCTGACAATAATTGCTCAGTTAGAAAATGATCAAATGCTGCTTTTCCCCTCTTCTTCACATGAATATTTATCTGCATCTCCCTTGTTATTTTTACATGAGAGAAACAAAATTTACATGTAAGCATTTTTGTTCCTAATTAGAACAGAAGAGAATAGTCAATCAACAGTAAAATTATCAGCAATAATCTTTGTGCCAAACATTCACTTGTTCAAAATGTAAGGATTGGCTATTTTTACTATCATTTCAAGCTGAGTATCTGAGTTGATTGAAAAAAGCCTAGTGATTCGAAGATGCCACCCTGGGCTCTGGGAAAATGTAAAAGCCTTTTTCCTGCAGCTTTATTCCCGATAAAATAAACTGGGGACCAAACAGTGTCTTATAAAGAGAGACGCCACATCAATACAGAAAGAAAATAGTCGATTCAGTGGTGTAAAACTTCAGCAGCTGAAGGCAAATGCTGCAGGATATCAGCACCTATATCACTTAGTAGGAAAACATTCAGACAGAAAACTCTTTCTGAACAGCTGCAGCACTAAAGAGGGAAGATATCAGTCAGCGGAAACCAACAGAAAAACAGCTTAAAGCTACAGAAAGAAAAAAAACGAATCAGATGATTTGTACAGTAGCACTGGGCTAGGCTTAAAAACTGCTGAAATAAACATTCAATATTATCTACAGCTGCAGAGAAGGAAGTTTATGATTTTCACGAAAAGAGTGAGCAAAGGCGTTTTCATGCCAGCAGCCTTCATAACAGCGAGGGTCTGAATGAGTAATGCAGCAGAGGAAGCAGGTCAAAGACTAATGGAGGAAATTAAATGAGAAAGAGCATACAGCAAGGCGACCTGGACGACTGCGCCGAGAGAGGCAGGCAATCATCGAAGGAGGCACTTAACACAGGATGAGCAACAGTCTCTCTCACTTGGTCAAATAAGTCTTCATGAAGACAGCAGCGGTCTAAAATAGCAGGAGCCGGATAATTACGTGAACGAGACATATGGACAGGAAACAGAATATGAAGGCAGGACTTCCTCCAGATTTCCAGAGTGGATACTGGCTGGCTTCAGCTCGCTGCCTTCAAAGTAGCAATATTTGCACTCTTTGCAGTAGCCAAAGCCACTTTCACATAATGCCAAATTTATGATGTTGAGGAGTAAATCTAAATCCAAAGGATAGAGCGTCTTTGGAAATAAGCCAGCTCCAGCCCATATGCCTCATTGGTGGAGAAGGGAAAGATTGAAACTGACACATCTGTGAAAAGATGCAGGAATGCCAAGGATTTTTAGAGCACTTTAAACACGGGTGTGACACGGGACCAAACTCAATCTGTTAAACAAAAGAAGCCAGATCTCAGTCATCTCTATTCTGTCTGCGTGGCAAATATTATTAAAATCTATATTTAGAAATAAAACGAGACTTTACACTGTGTTTGAAAAGACAGATAAAAATCACTCTCTGACTCTCCGTTGACTTGGCTTTTATGTTGCGATTACTTATCGTCAATATCTTGTGAATTTGAGGTTATCAAATGAAGGATTAAACACTCTTTTGTGGGTTCAGACAATTCTCCTCCATCACTAGGGAATAAATATCTGAATTATCTTTAAAAATGTACTGTTTCATTAAAGAGATTTTCTTGTCACATCCACCGTGCACTCACATTCATGGTCAGATATGTATGAAGGTGGTGTTGATATTCTTATTTGACTTTTATTTCCCAAAATGTTGAGAGACTGTTTTTCATATTTCATACATTGTTCAAACATTGTTTTCAGTGGACAGCAGTTGTCAGTCTGGTATTTATTCATTTGTGTTGTCACTGGAATTATAAATATTAGACAAGAAAATCAACGACTGCAGAACGGATCCTGTAACATGTCCTAACAGGGAAATGAGCAGTTTAACGTTATTAGCAGTGAACCAATGTACAGGAAAGTGTCACCTCTATTGAGCCTAACAGATGTAATATTTTATTGATCCCTGCTGAGAAATTCTCTCTTTGATTCTCTCCTGCAGTGAGGTCAAAGCACAGCGTACGCGGCAGAAGTGAACAGCACCCCAGAGCTGAGAGGGGATTCAATGTCAAGCTCAAGGACACTTCAGCACGACAGATACATGCTGACATGTGAAGGTGTCACCCTGCGTCCTCCGGCTGAAGGGTACGCCACCACGATCCCTGAGACGAATTCAAAATTAATGACATTGATTTATTCATTATTAGGATTTTATTTATTTATTATTCGGAACAAACCATGACCCAGTGCCTTTGTGGACTTGAATACTCAAGTGAGTGAGACACAATAAAACTAATACTGGTGGACAATTAAAACCTCACAGGCTGCAGCAAGGTTTGTCCACCGTGCCAACATAAACATGTCATAACACTGAACATGTCATAACACCTGTCTGTGGAAAATCGACATGATCATGACAACAGTATTATTATCATCATCATTATTATTATAGAGTGAGTAGCAGTGGCAGTACTAGTAGCAGCTGTTGTAGTGGTTGGAGGAGCAGTAGTAGTAGTAATATTGGTAGCAGCAGTTGTGGCATTTGTGCTGTAGGAGTAGAATGCTATTAATTAATTATTAGTATAGAACTCTATATCATCACGATACCAAGGTTCTGTATTTGAATCATGCGGTGACACCTGAGCAAGCTCTGTTTGTGTGGAAGGTTGTAAAAAAAAATCAAAAGCTCTGAAAAAGCTGATGCGTCAACCTTGAGTTTAGAATATTTATCACAAGTACACTAATTACTACAGCTGTTGCTTTTTATACATATATTAGTTTTTCAATGAGGACTTTAGCTGAGGATTTTTTGTGTGTGTACTTTTTAAGTTTTTTAAATGTATTCTAAATTAACTTCTTTGTCTGTCCACTTTTACCTCAGTAGCTACACGTACTCTTTCAAAGTAAATAAAGTAATTAACTGTTTAACTCTAAATTAACTCTTAAATAACATTGAAGTCATCAGTACATTATTCAAGTACTCTTTCTGCCCCTGGAAATAGTAGTAGCCGAATACTTGGTAGTTTTGATAGCATCTGTTGTGGTACTTGTGTTGGTGTTGAAGTAGTGGTGGTAGTATAGTAGCAATAGAAGGACAAGTAATACTATTTGTAGAAGTAGCAGCACTGGTATTAAGTTGAAATAGAAGCTGTAGAAGTAGCAGCAGTAGTAGGAACTGAGTAGGGGTCAGTAGGGGTCTGAGCTTTATCTGTAGTAGTAGTTTTACAATTGTTGTCATAGTGTTCCAAAAGTGCTAGAAGTAGAAAAAGTAGTAGAAGTAATAGCAGGAGTAGTAGTTGTGATAATAATGGTAATTTCTGTAACAGTGGTTCTAATGATAGGAGTGATAGTAAGTAATAGTAATTGTAGTTAAGTAGCCGTGTAGCTGCAGCGGCAGTTGTAGTAATACTTGCAGTAAGTAAGTGCACTCGGTGGTAGTAGCAGATAGTAACAATAATGGTAAAACTATACATCATAAGTATAGTGTCTGCCCTTGGTAAATAAAGTTAGTACTAGACGTATTGATAGTATACATCACCCAGCAGTAAGAAGGGTCTAACGACACCAACTTGAAGGTCCAGACTATGATCTTCTACAAATCCACATCCACTTCCCTCGTCCAGCTCTTCGACCTGCTCCCCTTCCTCCCCTCCATCACTCCTCCTCTCCAGCAGCTTCCTGCCTGTCACTGTTGTAACACGCGTGCACTGTTTCTTCAGACGGTGTTTGGAGAAGCCCTGGATCTCCTGAGACAGTGAATGCATCACAGCAGGGTTTACAGGAGTCAGCTGCAACAAAGCAAGGAAGAACAAATAGGACAGAGCAAGATGAACTGTTTTACCCAGTAATGCAGAGGTGAATATACTATACTGTTTCACAGCTGAGATTAACAAGCACCAAAACACAACAAATCTTTTTTCTGACAATTTTATCCTTTGTCCACACTAAATCTATTAATTTGGCAGTGGATTGACAGTATTTTACATTTGCAGCCTAAAAGGTGAAAAAAAGTACAAAATCTTTAGCTTTTTGGTGCATTTACTCTCAACAGCTAACCTTGTTACAAAATGTGAAAAATCTTGAATTGAGAAGTGACCATTAAAGTGTCTAACACCTATAAACAAAGAGTGAATCTGAACAAAATCTCAGAGCTTTGCTGTTTTAGTTTTCCTGCTTCCTGCACCCACCTGCTCTAGAAATCAGGCAAAGAGTGAGATCCTCGCTGCTTTAAGGTTAGATACAACATTAAATCTCAGCTGAAGTGTTTAATAGAGGGTAAAAACATGTGAGAAACACAGAGAGTGAAGCTGCGATCAAAGCTTGAACACATCTGACAGCTGAGTCGGAAGCTGCGTCAACAGTGTGATGCGTTCACGGATTCACAGTAAAATAGTTAATTGTAGGGTATCACTAAAACTCTGCTCAGGGTGTGGCTGATAATGCTGTTAATTTTATTTATTCATTAACATATCTATCTCTCTGTCTTTAACTTTGATACCGTTAAACATGTTACAACAGTTACAAATGTACATCTTTGCTGAGCCACATGATGCTGCAGCTATAAACTACCCGCCTTTGGCCATAAAACATGGATGAGCAATAATGCTGGTTAATGATCAGGGCAGATTAAATCTGAGGTTACAAGTGTTTTCCTTGTCTGATAACCTTGATCTAGGCTTCAAGTCTCACATCAACAAGGTGCTGAAAACATAATTTGTCCACCATAGAAACACAGTTAAAGTATGTCTTTAAGGCAAAAGGGTGCTGAAAAACTGATTCATTTCTTTATTTCAAGCCAACATGTTTGTTGTAACACATCTTTCACTGGTTTTTCAAAAACAATTTTTAACTGTTGTACTTTATTTTATGCATTCTGATGTGACCTGTGTTTTTAAATTTAATCTTATGTTATGCATTTTCTGCTATTTCCATTCTTATTTAATATCTAATTTTCATCATTGTTATCAAGTAGGTTTTATTCTCGATCTTATTTGACATCATTATGGCATTTTATCAGTTTTTATGCTCATGTCTTCTTGTTGTATGTGAAACACTTGGTGCATGCAATTTCTTCATTGTAAAGCACTTTGAGCTGCACTTCGTCTTATTATTATTATTATTATTATTGTTGTTGTTGTTGTTGTTATTATTATTAGTAGTGCTATTAGTATTATTATTATCATTATCATTTTTATCGCCATCATCATTGAATTGTGCTTTTGAGCTTTTTGAACAACGGCATGAAAACAACCTGGGGGAAAGAAAACAAAATCGCTTTGGTCAAAACTCATCCCTCCAGTAAAACACAGTGGACAAGTTTATTTGTCATTTTCCACAAAAATAGATGTAATGATTGGTTAAGCAATGGAGCAGTGGGAACCACTTTATGTAATATTACTTACTAGTGGCATTGAGTTAGTTTCCTATATATTGTTTGAATTTAATAGGTATCATACATTTTGCTACATTTAAATTATTGAAAAAGAAGGGTTTGTATCCGTAAAGTATATCAGTATGAATATGCCAAGGAAAGGTCAACATATTCGATTATTAATATTGGGATATCGAGTCGTGATCACTTGGGATAAACGACGAGTTGGGATTTACTATTGACGAGGGCCGTGAACGCAGCAGGAGCCAGCCTCGTTGTGAAAACCAGGACGATCCTCATCCCGGAGACCGAAAAAAAAAAAAACAGGCAGGGAGACGGTGGGGTGGAGTCCAGGAAGCTGCTGTCCCCGAAAGTCTCTGAACATGGGCGACATCTAATAACGCCTTAAATCACTGCTTCTGTTTTGCTTCGTTTGCGGGCGAGAGGCTGCGGAGATTTCGACCTTTATTTTTTTTTTCCGGATCGAGGTGGAAAATCTGAGCGAACAGGGAGAAGATGTCTCGGGGAGTGATCCAGCCCAGCCAGCAGAAACTGGCCGAAAAACTCACCATCCTCAACGACAGAGGCATCGGGATGTTGACCCGTGTTTACAATATCAAAAAGGTTCGCACACACACGCAGTTGTAACGTTATGGAGCACACAGGCCTGCTAAGATTCATGATATGGACAATATCTGGACAAGCTAGTGTCAATTTGAACGTTAGAGACAGCCGCTGTTAGCTAATCAGACTGTTGTAATAAAGAGCTGCATTAACTCACCCCTGATATTTAGTATGGTAGCTACCTTTAATTTTGTTGCTTAAACAGATAAATATTCATCAACAGACACTTACTTTATCCTAAATGTGTCCCTTTAGCATCCCTGGAGCAGGTTGTTAGCCACAAGCTATCGCGTTAGCTTGCGGTAAAGCTGCCGTGGGTTTTACGATGCTAACCGATTTTCGCTGGCCTTAAACACAAATAAAGATACTCAAAGAGAACAGTTTGGTGATTGTGTGTCGACCAGAATCCACAACAAAAACGTTAAAAGTCTAATTAAAGTCCGTGAGACGATATTTGCGAACCTTCAGGCCTGCAGCTGCGTTAATAGCAAGCTAACGTCTGCTGGTAATGGCGGCTGCTGTTGGCTAAGCTAACAGCGCTAAGCTAGCAGTCGGGCGTCGTCTCCGTTCCAGCAAAAGCCAAAACACGAAGCTCATCAAAACACCAAACCACAGATAACAGCTGATGCTAACGGCTATTAGCTCAAACCAGTCAGTGTATGAAAGTTAATGTTATTTCACTCGAGCTGGCAGCTAGCTACATTTAGCTAGCTTGGTAAATAATAGTGTGAAAATTAAAAATAAGTCTTGTGTAAATTCGTCGTTTATTCGATTATTCGTTAAAGTCATGGCCAACGTGAGCTGCTGGTCAAAAATTTCAATCAGTGCTCATCATAGCATGTAACTCTTTTCATTCACTTTATGTGGAATCTGTGATTGAATTGTCAGTTAGTGAATTAATCAATGAACTAATTGTTGAATCATAAATGTATAGTGTTTGATATTTTAATCCCCTCCTAGTAAACATGTCTGTCAAGATAACTAGGTCATGGTTCTCAGCCAGATTCAAGTAACTTTAACATAAGTTTTGCTGCTTAGTTTTTCAATCCATTATTACAGCTCAGCAGACACAATAATGACAAATATAACACATGTATTAATGTCACTGACTCTTAACTGTGTTGCTCAAGTATTACGCCAGTGTTTTGTGTGTGGGAGGAAAAGAGTAGTGGGTCTGTTTGTGTGGGACGAGCCTTTGTGCCTGGGTATGTATGATGAATAAAAAAGAGGGAGAGAGAGAAAGAGGTCAGTCATATCGAACCAAAGTTTTAGAGAGTATATTGTAGAAGATAAACTGTCTGAAAGCCCATACTGTTCACTGTTTACTGGCATTTGAGGTGTCCAATACTATTTTTCTTGGTGGTCTGAAGGCATCTTGAGATGGCCTGATTAAATAATCATTAAATAAAAATAAATTATTATCACCAGATAATTTGATTCTCAGCTAAAATTGTCAGATAATTAGCAATTAGCAGAAAAACATAGTAAATGTAAACTTTGCATTTGTAAGTGCATCTATATTTGTATTTTCTGTGAAAGTAATGACAGTATGAGCAGTCAGGCACAATCACCGAGATTTGCTGCTGATTACTCTTCTTAGTACGCCCTTCCTGTCCTCCCTCCTTCCTTTTTCTTTCTGTCTGTCCCATCATCTTCATATCTATCCTGATCTGCCTCACCATAAGGCTTCTGAACATATCCAGTGTTATTTTTTTTATGCTTCCTTTTACCTTTTGTGATATTAGAAAACTTTTCAGCATCCAATAACAACTTCATCCCAAAGCTAGAAATGAAAGAACTTTGACTGTAATCTGTGATGCAAATCAGTGGGTTCACTCTGGACTGATTCTGGAGCCCTCCATAGCAATTTAAAGACCAATGTAATGAACTTCCCTGCAAAATTGTCTCTGATTTATCATCAGTGGAGTAGCTTTATTCTGTTTCTTAATGAGAACACAGTTGACAGACTTGGTTGTCTTGTTTCTACCTTTGGGAGAGAGTAATTCATGCATACTAACGGTAATATTATCATCTAAAATCACAGCAATATTTTTTTTTCATTTTAAGCATATTCATTACACACCATTGACTAGCTGCAGAAAGCCTTTAAATCTGTTCCTTAAATTGACCTTAACAGTAACCTGAATTAATCTTGGCTGAGTGGCATTAAAGTTTTTGTTTGCTGTGCTTATCTTTCAGCCAGTGGACCGTCTAACATCATATTTTGTCTTGCACACAGCGCTTATAGGGTTTCCTTTTAGTCTCCTAAGTCAGAGTGCGGTTAGTTAAAATATACATGTTCAAAGTTATAAAGACTACGGTTAAAAACAGCATATGCCCTGTGTAAGGAGTAAACTTACACAGTGAAATGTTTTTAGCAGCTAGACTGGATGTTCTGTAAAGCAGCACGATCTCCTGTATGTATCCACAGGATGGACACAACAACATGAACCCCTGTAATTACCATGGAACTTAGTCTAAAAGCCCTGCAACAAAAACCCTAACAATGTCTTTATTGAATCTTTATGTTGATTAAACTCAATGTCAGTTTTGAGACTGCTTTTTTTGTCACTTTTAAATAAATTTTAAATGGGCGCAAAAAGTACCGTTAAGGGAAATGAATTTCAGGATTTCAGTTTTATAAATACCACCTTCCTTTTCATGGACACTCAGCAGGTTAAGGTTTGGTTTTTGTTTGTTTTGTTTGTTTTTGTTTTTTTTTTTTACAAGAATGATGTTTTGTTTTTTGATAATGCAGCTGTTTGTGTGAGATCAGGATCTTCTTCTAATGGCTGTGTGGTGCCAACATTTTCTCCTTCTTCATGCTGCATACTGATTGTAACTGTTATCTGATCAACAAAATCTGCTCCTCTTGTTGCCCAGAATGCACTGGAAAGTGTAGCCTGGTTTACCTATGGTGGCTCAGAGGGGACAGTAGCTGCAGTCATATGAATAATTATCTACTGGGAAAATATTACAGGTTGACATTTAATGAAGGGCACCCCTGATTACCTGGGGCGTTTTTACCCCTCATTTTTAATTTCAAGGGTTTTTTATGAGCTGTTAAGGGCAAATTGCCCAAGACCTCCATAAATTTCTCATGGTCTGAATGGCATGTTTCTCTGGGGGGAAAAATGCAGCGCAAACTGAATTTCATCAGACTTTTGATATTTTTATTTTTTGTGTTTGATTTGAAGAGTCAAAACTCGGTTGGAGTGTCCTGGGTAACAAATGGGCAGTCGTGCTATCAAGGCCTGTGAGTCTGCAGGTTTTCTTTGAAAATGAAGTTTTCACCAGGCGCTTCGTTCCTGCGTATTGGTTGAATTTGTGCTAAAGCACCTGTTGTAGTGTTTGGTTTGGATGAAAATCTGCAGACTCTCACTCCTCCATGGCAGAACTGTACATCTGTGGTTTAGATGGTAGAAGACTTCTGAATGTGTGATGTTCCCTTTTCTCATTCGTATTCAATACATAGTCCAGTCAGTCTTCCATCATTGGTTATACAGCAGAGCTGCTTATTCACTGGAAAATTCAACATTGAAAATGTTTTAGAAAAGGATTAAATGAGTATTTTTTATGTCAGAGTTTCTAAATATATTCATAAGAAAGTATGCGTTAAATACAATGACTGGAGTGTAAATAATCACCCATTTTTTCTCACTGTATGTTTTCCTTAACCGTTCTTGTTCCTCATTTTCTTCTACTTCCCAAGAAGAAACTCATTAAATAAGAATATTGACCAAGCAACAATATGTAGTTAATCATGCATGTTTAGTTTACGCTTCATTAGAACAATCATTAAAAGTTAAACTGTTCACAACCTGGTCCTGATCTGAACACACGTCTGTGGTAATTTATCTCATTATAACATACTGAAAGTTGACTGGCACAACTTTGGTTCAGGTCAATCCAAAGCAGCAGAAGAAGCCGTTTTTCAGTAGCAAGGCAAAAAAAAAAGATGTTTGATCTGAAGCACAGCATTCAAAATCATTTTACTTGCATAACTGTATTTGTCTTAGAAACCAATTAGGTTGATTACTTTAACTGCCTCATCTTGGGTTGTAACCTCCCAGGGATTCTATAGGGAGCATGACTTTGAATTTGGATCATTCCTGCTGAGAACTGCCCAACAGTAAACAACGTGATGAGAGTAAGAATGCAGCAGTCTGACTTTTTCTTTCCTAATACTGACTCTCTAACTAAACACTTCGTACCAACCTGATAACTGGCATATAATCAGAAACAAGGCACTGTTAAGCACCAGAGATTGCCGTCGCCCTTAAGATTGGATTGTCAGCCCCGCTGTGACTGAATGAATGTAACTGATAGCAGAAACATTGAATTTTCCTTACAGCAATTTCTTGTTACTTATTGGCTGACATATACATTGTTAGAGTATGTCCATATAATCTAATCTAGTTTATCTAGCTCTGTGTCAAATTAGTAGAACCTTTATTAACCATCCAAGACTTGATTAGTCAGCATCAGTTTTGCTCTCTGTTCCCCACAAGAGGCTTTTTTCCTGCACTCACTATTTTGCACCAATGCTAAGAACCAGGCTAAACCCAATTCCATCCAAATTCATCTTAAAATGCCATCAAAGTCCAGCTGGAATACAGTGGAAGCTGACTGCTTTTTATAGGTGAGCTAAATTTGTGCGACTGGAAGCAGACCAGCGCTGTGTCTAGAAATAAGTGAATTGTGTTGCTACATGTCCAAATAACTATGAAATGATCGATTCAAACATGTATTAGAGATTAGCATCACCAGCAATGAAGCGCCCAGTGCTTCAGCCATCAGGGAACTCTACATTGTCAGTTACTAAGCAACAGCCATGGAGCAGAAATGTGGAGCAAATATTGCAGCCAGTGAAACTGCAGGGGCCAAACTTTGTCTTCACACTGTTCTGTATAAGACAGGGACGCTCCTGACAGCCGCAGTGTCAGCCATATTATTTCAGCCCCTCCACGCTCTTGAAATGGATGAGTTATTTTCAACGTGTCTGAGTGCGTAGGTAGGGATACTACACCTTGTGTTGCCTTGAAGACAGCGTGCGTTAAAACAAGTGTTAATATGATCACATGGTGGCTCAGCATGTGTTGTTTTTCATGTGTTGTGTTGAAAGAAATGCCAGAACGGCTATCCTTAACTCAACTCTCAGATATGCAGAAAACACCTGTGTGAGAGCAGCTGTTTAAAGACATGTGTGTGCGTGTGTATGTGTTGGTGAACGTGTGTGTGTAGACCAGTGATCCAGCAGTTTGTCTGGGTGGGCTCTTTGTTTTGATTTCTTCTCTTCTTCTCTCCGTTCCAATGCTTCCCCCCTCTCCTATGCAGCAAGGACAAGTTTGGAAGGTTTGCAAAGTTTATCACCTTCCACTTATGAAACCCCACCCCCTTCACCCTTCCTCAACTCCCTCCTCTTCCTCCTTCCCCTCCCCTCCTCCTCCTCCTCCTCCTGGCTACCTGTACTGATCTGTTGGTCCTCTCCTTTGTGCCTCACTCCTCTTCACGTTTGAATCTGTAATGCTGAGAGTAAGGCTGGGCTCCATTCACTCAGTCAGTTTTACAAACCCTCAGTGGAAATTCAGTGCTTATGATACAACATTCATACACACATTATTGTTTGCTTTGCTGGAAAAGACTTTTTAATTTTTACTAGTCTGCAAAGCAAAAGCCAAAACTAGTTTTAACTCTTTATAATACCAGAAACTTCTAATAATTCACAGGTGGTTAATTCTTTACATATGAATATGTCATTTGAATATGCTAAATTATAAAATGCTTTGATCCACAATTTTTAGCAAGAGTGGCTGCAGTGTGAACCAAAGCCCCCAGACATGGTAGTGACTGCTTTCAAATTGATGATCACAAATATGGAAAATATTAATCCGAAATGTGTATCTCTTTTGCTGAACTATAGAAATGTTGAATATTGTTTATTCTTCTGTTCATGAGTTGCCACCAACTAAGCTCCACTTAACCACTCTTATTAATGTGTGTGTCAAGGAACTGCTTCAGAAATGATCTGATTTTCAGTCGATTTATAAATTAGCAATTTTTTAAAATGACAGTTTAATCCTAAAAAGTTCTTAATTTTTTTGTGAATTGGTTTCCAAGTATTCTTGAAGAGAGTACAAAGTACAGTAATGCTGACAAATGCAAACGGGTGAGTGAAGATCATTCTTTTGCCAGCAGGCAGTCCAGGCAGTCAGCCAGCTCTTAGCAGGTTGTAGTGGATCTCTGGTGGTTCTGCTCCTGATCACGTGAAACCATCCATTCTTTGGAGCTCTTCTTTCTTTTTGCAGCAGTTAATCCCTCCTTGTGAGAAAAGAGAGCTCACACAGTGTGAGGAATGACACAAAAACGAATTCATCTCAGTGAGGACAAGTATGTTGTGTGTGGTTTATGTGGACTCTGAAGGATCACCAAAAAGGTTCAGTGGGGTGTCTGAATATTTCTTCCAGTAATCGGCAGCCGTAATTACTTTAATAGATCTGGCCCAGTACTATCTATTACAGGGTCCCTGGCCATATGTCGGTCAATGTGGGGACCCTTTGAGAAGCTCAGCTGTTAATTGCTGCCCGGAGTGGAGAAACGATGGTGGAGGCGAGACGAAGGTCTGTTCTGGTATCCAGGCAACAGCTCCCTTACTCCTCCCCGACCTCTACTGATCTCAGCTTATTCCCATGCCCCGTCCCTTCATTCACTGCGTCCCTTCTTCCATCCATCCTTCCATCAGCCCCCACCCCACCCAAACCCAGCCGTCCAGCTTATTGCACTAGCCACCACCAGCACTAATGGACAATGCCACGCCATGTAAATGACAGAAAACCATTAATAGATCTTCATGCTCGGTAGCCAGTTCTGCTCCGTACTTCTGACAGTAAAACCTAGTAATAGCTGAATAAGAAACCTAGTTGATGCTAAGTGAGATGCTGCAACTGGTGTGGTCACAGCTGCAAAAAATCAGGTAGCTCTCTAGTATATGCTAGTGTATTAGAAATAATTTTCAAGGATCATCTTGCAGGTTTTGCATGTTTTAGCCCATGAATTACAACTCATGTATAACTTACTGTACATTGCTGCCAACCATTATCCAAAGCATAGGTGTTTACATTGAATGTTTGTCAGTGTGTTGTTAATCACCTGTGATTCAGCTCTGACAACAGACAGTGATGAAAATTATTCCTTTTTGTTGCTTGCGGGAATTTCTGCTTTACAGCACCACATCCACAAACCAAACAGGCACAAAGTCAAAGTAGGACTTTTAGACTGATGTGATTTTGGTAGTTTCTTGCATTCTAAATCACTCTTGTTAGGCTACCCACAAGTCTTGGATGTTGGAGCTTCCTACAGTCATTTCAACACACCAAAAAGTAAGTAAATAAATCAGTTTGCTTGAAGTTTATTTATAGTGTAAAGAAAACATAAGATCAACAAATATATATATACAAATATATTCAGGCCTGTTAGTATAAGAACATTTACAGACACCAGGCTAAAAGTTTACATCCCTGTGGACTCCAACAGCAAAAACTCGACCTTCAGATTAGAGTTTGGGCTAAAACATGGAAAATACTTGCACAGTCCTTTTAGTCATCACACCAATGTTATGCAGTAACTGGACAGTGTTTTTCACTCTGCAGTTCCCCGGCGTCAGTCAAAGGGTAACTACACTTTAGTGGCCAATGTAGAGACTAGTGTGTTGTGTAGGGTGAGGCTCGTGGTGTGTCGTCATCAGAAGAGCACTGTGTTAGCAAAACAACAAGGCTTGTGCTTTTGCAAATGCATGGATTTCACAGTCACATCTTGATTCCTTGTTTCTCATTTAACATAGTTAAAATTCAGTCTGCCTCTCACACACCTAAACAGATTTTCTTTGGCCAGTAGCTGTTGAGTAAACACACAGCGACATTGACAAAGAGCACTGATGGCTCTTGAGGTTGGAAATCTGGTCAGGTGTGAGAGGAGTGGACGCAAGGAAACAAGCTGAGACTCAAGGGTCCAGTCTGTGTCATTGATGGGTTTTGAAATCATGTTGGTGTTGTGTGTTTTTCTGTGTCAAACCCCACAAGTGTTTTGTGTGCTAGACCCTGCAGTAGTGGGTGTGTTTCAGAACCAGCTCTACACGAGCTCAGCATGCCTGTTTCTGGTGTTTCAGTGAATGAATTAGCTTCAGCTACAGACTAAACCAACTGAACTGGGTTTTGGATAAGTAGCTAGCATGATACATATTGTTTAGTTCATTTTAATCACAGGGTAGCCTATCCTTTTTCTTCTTCTAAGGATATTTTTTCTACTGAATTAAAGTTATTTTGCACATTTGCACCATTTTGCATCTAAAGTTGAAATATAGCAGATGCAAAGTGGCAGCAGATGCTCTTCAATGTTTCATCTTAAACTTGTGGTTAAACCAACAGTGTCCACAGTCGTGGCTCAGATGGGATTCTGTAGTTGTCATAGCTAATCTGTAAATTTAAAGGCTGAAGAAATTTTTAATCCTCACTGGCAGAAAAGCAATTTTTCACTGACTTCTGCGGATGAAGGTTTCCTAGTCTCTTGCAGTGACCACACCCATTGTCAGTAGTGCGGTGTTTTGCACGCTACAAACTCAAAATGTGACTGCCGTGCAATGTTTTATCAGTTTCGTGTGTGTTAAAGCAAAGGGAAAATCTCAACTGCTACAAGTCAACAAAAGCAGGATTTTCATCCCCTGTTTCATCCAGTTTTAATACCTGGGTTGTCAGTTACCTGCTGTGTGTGAGCTAGCATGTGTTGCTGTTTTGTGGTTTCATTTTGTACTGGCTAATGCTGGAAATGTTTCAGCGCCATGCAAACTGAAATCCAGGTTTATGGTTGTGGTGCTGTTTCAAGCCTGTTGGTTCATTAGCTGTGATGTGTTATTGCGGGTAGAAACATTACATTTATAGCACAGTTCTGTGTCATAGATTTCATTTTGGTAACTTCATGTTACTTATTATGGCTTTTCTAAATGTGTGCTTCCACTTTCTAAACTTAAACCTTAACCATGAGGAACTGAATCCTAAGAACGGTCAAAGGCACTGACCTCTTCTAGGATTGTTCCTCTGTGTTGGCAGCCAGCAAACTTTTTACATTCACTCTGTTTATGGCACATGCATGGACCACATCTTCCTCACCATTCACTACTACACTACCCATAATGCATGAATGCTGTTGCTTCCTGCTAGAGTTACAGCAGTCAGGCAAGTCAGACCAATATAGCAACACCCGTAGAGAAATAGATGAGGATGTTGTTAGAGGAAAAAGGCAATTAGAACATTGGTGCTCTGCATTAAATTCAGCACATGTAGGTGCAGGTGACAGGAAACTTTCTGAGAAAGGGCTTTCTCTCTGACCACTTACTGGATCTCTCTTTCCATTTCTCTGGGGTCATTTCTCAGTTGACCTCTCTGTGTGCCCCCTACACTTACGTTTTCTTCCTTCTTCCTCCTCTGTGTGTTTCTCTCTCCTCTGCTTCATTCAGTCCCTTCTTCATTCTTCCCGTCCATCACTCTGCCTGTCATGCAGTGCTACTAACCAGCGAGGGGCTGAGAGACAGTGTTTGAAACCGAAACCCTCTCATTAACTGGGACTCTCTCAGTGGTTCTCATTCTTTCTGTGTTGTGGATAACTTTTGGCAAAGCATAACTCCTGATTGCTGACATTTCTGGATGATCAAACTGAGACGTGCTAAATTATTAGATGTTTAAAAATTTTACTCCAGACTTGAGGTGATCATAATGAGGGCCAGCAAATTCAACATGTTGTCCAATCTGTAGGAGAAAGTGTTATTACAATTATATTTGTATTTGAAATGAACATTTCAGTAACTCTGCTCAGTTCTCTGATGTCTCCCCACAGCTCAGCAGGAGAGAACCACTGATGAATTCAGGCTCAGTTCTTTTACAGTTGAACCTGGTTTATCCAAACATGAAAACCACAGACTAATTCAGCAAAGTGAAAATCTACCCAGCTGATGGTGAAACATCTTGGAATCTGTTTTTTGACATGTGCATCATAATGGCAAATTAGACTGCACATGTCACTCGCATCAAGTTTGTGTGTGTGTGTTTTCATGTCTTGAATAAGCCTCTGGTCTGGGAGCTTCACTAAATGTCAGTGGTGTCAGTATTTCATTCACCTGAATCCCCTCTCATATCCTGGACCAGGATAAATCAGTTTTTACTGTAAGCACTAAATGTTTCCCCGGTGGTGATCACACATCTAACATGCCTGACCACGAGGAAATAAAATGCTAGAGTGATAGAAATAAAATCAGTCAGAAGTGCTGAAGTGAAGAGTCTAGATGTTTCAGTAGCAGCAGTTCACCTGCCTTATGTTTTGTTTCGTCTCTCCTCACCTCTTCTTCTCCTCTCCTTTCCAGGCATGTGGCGACCCCAAGGCTAAGCCCTCCTATCTTGTCGATAAGAACTTGGAGTCTGCAGTTAAATTTATTGTCAGGAAGTTCCCTGCTGTGGAAACACGGAATAATAATGTAAGTACTCCTGCATGTATGTCTGTCTGCGATGTGTTGTGATGGTGTAGAGAGGAAGAGAACGAATGAATGTCTGTTCATCGGTGTGGTTGATTTTTCCTCAGTTGTGAAGCTGCGTAAACGTACGAGGTGATATCTTCGAATTGTAAATCTAGACTGCAGATTTATTTTTCTCTATGTAGTTCTTGGAAAACAGTCACATTTAAACCTGTTGCGCTGCACACAGCATTATTTTAAAGTAGCAAGTTTTTTTAAATTTTATTTTACAGTCAAGCGTAATACTTGGTTCATATAAGAGGTGGAAAATGTGAAAATAACAGAAGCATCATTTGCAGTATCCATTATTATTCAATTGAGTGATTAATCATGTCCTCTGTTTTAAGCCTTAAGTGAAATCTTATCTGTATTTTACTTTACAAATAACTAAGAATTAATTTTCAATAACACTGAAATCAGTACATTTTTTCAACCAATCAAATCAACTCTAGTAAGTGTGTGTGTGTGTGTGCGCGGTGTGTGTGTGTGTTGGTGTGCTGAGTGTACTAAACCAAGTCATTGCTCATCAGATGTGTCTTTCAGCTTTACTTGTTAGCTTAGCTTGTAGCTTTTGGCCTATGTGTTTATGTGAAACTGTCATTTAGCAAACAGCTCTGTGTGTGTGTGTGTGCGTGCGTGCGTGTGTGTGTGAGTGTTTGTGTGTCTGGCTAACTGCTTTATTCAGTATAACTGTGCCAAAATTGTCTCTTACGTTATTTTCTGCTTTGTTTCTGTGTTTGTTTGTGTTTTGCATGCTAATCTTGGCTTATTCCGGACTTGTGCTTTTTGGTAAGTTTTTGTATCTAAGTTTCTGTAACTTTTGTATTTTAGTTCATGTACCTAAGTTTTGTAACCATGTAATTTTTTTGTACCTGTTTTTAAAGCTGGTTTGGAGTGTGTTTTGCTTTGCTCTGCTTTCTTTCCTCTCTCCTCTCTGCTGGCGGCATTTTTACTTTCTACTCTTCATCCACTGAGTGACTGTGTGGCTGGTTTAACTTCCCGGTTTGCCGGCTGGCTGGCTGCTAGTTGGTTAGATGGCTGGCTGGCTGACTGAGTGACGGGCTGACTACCTGCACTAAGGAGTGTTAGGGAGTAGATATACTCGCTGGTAGTGTGATGGTCGACCATGTGTCTGGTCTGAAGCCGTTACGTCTGCCTCTTTCAGTTAACAGCATCAAGAAGAGGTGTATAGAGGAATTGGCCATTTAAAATGAGGGAGAAAGAGCAGAAAACCGTCTAATCACCCGTTCAAATCTCTTAAAGATTAAAAAATATGATAGTTGTTCTTTGGGTTTTTACCTCCTTGGTGCAGCAGCAGCAGTGTCACACACTCTTTACACTTCTTTTTACACTTTCTCCACTTTATCTTATGTGGTTGCACTGGTTAAAGTTCTGACCTGAAACACACACACAGCTTTGGGCCTGGGTTAAATTTACATACAGTATGCTTCGGTCATTTCTGTCATGTAAATAGAAGCTGCTTCTTACTAGTTAAAGGTAGAGCTTTGACATTGCTTTTTACACCTTCAGTTATCTTCAAGCATGTTAAAAGATTGAGTTGACAATCTTTTCAAACTGAACTTATTTTCACGTCTGGGGATTTAAAAACACCTTGCGTTCACAGCTTAACTTTTCCAGACATCAGCAGGTACAGAAAAAGGTTTTGTCTTTTGACACTGTGTTCACTGAGTCTTTTAACTCTGACTTCTAGAAAACACAATCAAGATGCTATTGTCTGGTTTTGCTCTGATAGTCAGAATTTACTTCGGTCAAACTTTTTCCCCTTGTAGTTTCTTTGAAGCCTAGATGTCGAACTTCAAACACAAGCTACATTTGGGAAAGTCTGTGCAGCCCCGACTGATATTCTGATTCTGTCTCCAAACATAAATGATTAGTTCATTAAGAATTGGAGGGAAAAAAATCTAATTAATGACAAAAATATATTTAACATAACTGAATAACCTCACTGCTTTATCCCACACAGACAATATTTGTGAGTAAGCTCTCTTGTATGTCAAATATCCCAACAAATAATAAAATGAAGGAAATGTTCTGCCAAAGTAAACTGCAACTTCTTATACATTTTTAAGCTTTAAGCTAAAGAGTCTTTTTAATTTATCTTTGCATGTAGTTCTTCTCTCTGTTTTATTACTGAAAAGAAAGCTAGAGTTTTATTTGCTCCAATATCACTGAATTCTTCACCTCATTTATATCAGTTTGCTGTTAATTTAGTCAAAATTAAGAGAAACTGTAATTCATATGAACAAGATACAATAAACTGTATTGATCCCTGAAGGCAAACAGTAATTGGATTTTTTTTTTTTTTTTTAGTTAGATGGGTTAGAATAATAGATGCAGATATATTTCTCTCTGGTTTTTATAAAATGTAATGTGGAAGAAAATTACTTCCAGGACTGGGTTGAACCCACTCAGAGTTTATATGAGATCAACTAGTTATGTGTTAATTTGAGATGCTTCAAGACAACAAGGCCATCAACTGTCATAATGACTTTTGAAGAGAAAACAGCTTTGAGTCTGTAAATTTGATAGACCAGTCATATAGTTCAATATTTAGTTGCTTAATGTAACATTTGCATGAAGCATTTCTGGGCCCAGAATTGAACTACAGTTGCATTAAAAGTGATTTGTCAGCTCAATCTTAAAGTAGTGGGACAAAAAAGTACATAAAGTTCATACAAAAAGCTAAATGGAGAGATACAGTAAGTGATATCAGATTGTCTTGATTGCTATGTGAGATTAAACAGGTTTTGCTGATATATACGTCATGTATGTTGGTATTTCTAGATAATTTCATAACTTTTTTTTAACTGTGCGCTTTGCCGTGTTAACAGCAACAGCTGGCTCAGCTGCAGAAGGAAAAGTCAGAGATTCTGAAGAACCTGGCTCTCTACTACTTTACCTTCGTCGATGTCATGGAATTCAAGGTAGGAAAACACCTTGACTCTATCACACACGCTGTCAGTGCACTGTGAAGGATTACATAGTGTTAATTCTAATCCTTTATCAACAGGACCATGTGTGTGAGCTGCTGAACACCATCGACGCCTGCCAGGTCTTCTTTGATATTGTAAGTACAATGAAGTGCATCATTGGCAAATACACACAGTGGCCATTTTATTAGATCATCTGTAAATTAATTAAACAAATTAAACTTATTTGTACATCTGTAAATATAGACCAATACCACAACTCAGCCATCAGCTCTACCTTTATGAACAAGAGTTTAATTGAAATCAGATAAGTTATTATGATCTGTTATAGATTTCTGTATGAATCATTTTGTTGCTATTCTTTAAGAATACCTTGGCACCTGTCATCAAGTGAAGAGGTTTGTCAAGATTAAAGCATGAAATGCTTTACATGTGTGCTTTTATTGCAAAAAAGAATAATAGAACAATATATTGTGTGTGTGCACATCAAGTCAAGGAAACAGCTTTATTTTAGAGCTGGTATGAGATTTCTTTTGACCATCAAGGTCAAGGTCAACGAAATGTTTGATATTCTCTTATTTTGTATTCTTCTGCTCTACTTGCTCAAACATGCTGCTGTCTTGAGGAACCCTGCTGAACTTTTGTTTTCAGGACTCGGCTCTTTACCCAGCATGTCATCTCATATTTGGTCTTTATAGAACAAAGGGAACATTAAGGAATATTTACATGTAGTTCTCATCTCTACGGAGCTTGATATTAGCTACATGTAACATTTACCTAATGCTTATTAAACTGTTGCTCTCATCTTATATTGTTTGGGTGAATATTGTTTTAGAAAGAAAAATAAGTCCTTTTGTTTCCTGTCAGACGGTGAACTTTGACCTGACCAAGAACTACCTGGACCTGGTGGTGACTTACACTACTCTAATGACAATACTGTCTCGCATAGAGGAGAGAAAAGCCATCATAGGACTGTACAACTATGCTCATGAGATGACGCATGGAGCCAGGTGAGTGAAACACCTACAAAAAAACACAGAAGAAGACATAACCACAGCAGGCCTTGCTTCATATAGTCCTCTGCCATAACTGTGGTCCTATGTGTGTCGCAGTGACCGGGAGTACCCCCGGCTGGGCCAGATGATTGTGGATTACGAGAACCCTTTGAAGAAGATGATGGAGGAGTTTGTTCCACATGGAAAGGTACAAGAATTGTGTTAATATTCAGTGGTGAACAAACTTTATCTCTCTGCTAAGTGAACTTCTGAGCATTTATAGGACACTTTTGAATGTGTGCAGTAGCTTTTAATCTTTTTTCTACAAGGCACAGTTGCCATAGTACTTGTAGCGCCACTTTAAGATCAGTCAGTCAGAGTCAAACAATTTCCTCCTCTGTTACTTGGAGCTGAAATATCGACTTCCTTAAAGAGAAAATAAAGTGACGTTAAAACTTGTTTATGCAGCTGCTTTTAGTTTGCACAGACTGATGCAATACAGTGATACATGTTGATCGACTAGCGTGCCAGACGGCTCACTGTACACAGTTAAAATAATTTGTCTTATATGTCAATCTTCCAACCTTGTATATCTGCGAGACTGAAAAAATATTTAGTGTTTTATTCCGTTTATTGCTCTCGTCTCCCTTCTCTTTCTTCTCTCCCTTCTGTCCTCCTCCTGTTTCTCTCTCCTCATCCCGTCTTTCTTCCCCTCTCTTTCTGTCTTTCTCCTCCTCCAGTCCCTGTCAGACGCTTTGATCAGTCTTCAGACGGTCTATCCCAGGAGGAATCTGTCCGCTGACCAGTGGAGGAACGCCCAGCTGCTCTCTCTCATCTCTGCTCCCTCCACCATGCTGAATCCTGCACAGTCAGACACTGTTAGTATGACAATGATTACACTGACATGACTAAAATGATATCTGTGATCCTGACTTTTTAATCATAGCACCTGATCTAAGGGGAAAGTTTTAAATTACATGGCTCGTCTCTGTCTTTAGATGCCATGTGAATACCTGTCACTGGACACAATGGAGAAGTGGATTGTTTGTAAGTACTGTAGAAACAGGGATTCAGACTTTATGTTCACATCAGGGCCTGTTTATTTAGTCATATATTCCTCTGTGTTCCCTCTCCAGTTGGGTTCATCCTGTGCCATGCGGTGCTGAACAGCGATGCGACGGCATTGTCTCTGTGGAAGGTGGCTCTGCAGAGCTCCACCTGCCTCTGTCTGTTCAGGGACGAAGTCTTCCACATCCACAAGGCTGCTGAGGATCTGTTTGTGAACATCAGAGGGTAAGAGCATCTATAAGACAGGATGTACACGAGCAGACAGACGGTTGCTGATTTTCTCAGTTTTATGTCTTTGTCATTTTAACATCTTTGGGTTTTAAACTGTGAGGGCTGGACAAAGCAGAGAATTTGAAGATATCACTTGGTGCTCTGGAAAGTTGTGATTTACATTTGTGATATTCTCCGATAGCAGAAAACCCTATACAGTGTAATGCAATTTGCTCTTTCAACACATTTTTTCTGCTTGTGTGTTTTCCAGATACAACAAACGCATCAATGACATCAGGGAGTGCAAGGAACAGGCCCTGTCTCATGCGTACGTACAAAGTCTTTTTGCTAATCCTGTCATCGTGTTCCTTTTCATTCCTCTCACACAAAAAATATTTCACATTTTATGATTTATTTCATTTCCCACATTTTCTGTTTTGTTCATTTGTATTCCTGTTTTTTTTCTGCTTCCCACCTTTAACCATCGTTTCAGCTCTTGCTTCTAGCCTTTAGCCTCTCTCTCGGGGAGTCTCACACAGAAACACCACCCTCTTCTTATCTTTATCCCTCCTTCGTTTTTTCCTGTTGCGTCCTCCCCTCTTTGTCTCCCCCGCTGTCTCATCTCTGCTTTTATCCTCATTACTTATTCCGTCTTTCCCTTTCATCTTCATTCTCATTCTTCTGCCGTCACTGTCATCTGCTTACTTTTGTCCTCTTGCAGAATCGTCCTGAAAGTGTCAAAATACCATTTAATCTTGATGCTTGTGTGTTTTGATGCTCAGCTCTGACTTCCTCCGTCTGTCTGTGTCTCTGCAGGGGCTCGATGCACAGAGAAAGACGCAAGTTTCTCCGATCAGCTCTGAAGGAGTTGGCTACTGTTTTAGCTGATCAGCCTGGACTACTAGGCCCTAAGGTAATACAAATTACCACCAAAAAACTTTGTAAATTCCTCTGGCCAGATGGAGACCCTCAGAAATGTATAACAGAATACATTTGCTAAGCCTGAGCGATTCTGTAAACATATTGCACGCTTGGTTCAGAGACTGTGAGGATATGGTTGTTCCCAACTGCTCTGAGTAATTTATCTTGGGGAGTTTTTGACATTTCTCTTTCCCTTATTTAAATCTGTGTCTCTCTCTCTGCATTTTCTATTTCTCTGTTTGTGCCTTTTTCGGTCCTGCTAGGCGTTATTCGTGTTCATGGCGTTGTCATTCGCCCGTGACGAGATCATCTGGCTGCTTCGACACGCAGACAACATCCAGAAGAAAAGCACAGACGACTTCATCGACAAGTACGCAAACGCACACTTTCACACACGTGTGGACATACATGCAGTAACACAGTCATTGCATCCTTGGCTTATTGTCTGTTTGGCTGCTTGTGTTGCTTTAGTCCCAGGTCTGTTGTGTGTGTTTTGCAGACACATAGCAGAGTTGATCTTCTACATGGAGGAGCTCAGAGCTCACGTCAGGAAGTACGGCCCTGTGATGCAGCGCTACTACGTCCAGTACCTGTCTGGTTTTGATGCTGTTGTGCTGAATGAACTGGTGCAGGTATCTAAATGCACATGCAGAGCTCTGCTTAATCTACACACTTCATACACGTTGTCTCAAACAAAAAATGCAGCACAGGATTCATTTGAGCCTTGTTTGAAAGCTGAATTCATGACTGGCTTGGAGATGATGCACAGTTCAGTTTCCATCTTGTCTTTATCTCATAGAACCTGTCTGTGTGTCCAGAGGATGAGTCTATAATCATGTCTTCATTCGTCAACACTATGACTTCTCTCAGTGTCAAACAAGGTAAACCATTACTTCTTGTACTATCAAACCTTAGAGGAGTACGAGTGATAACAGGAGCAGTAGCAATATTGCAGTAGTGGCAGTATTAATAGTGGTAAATGTAGTAGTTGCAGTATTTAACTCATACCAATACGACTTATGATACGAGTAACTGGCTGTATATCAGTTACCAGAAGCTTGTGTTGTCTTCAGGAACCAAAGTTATAATCTGTGTGATTTCTTTCTGTAAATTCTTGTTTTGTATTCCAGTGGAGGATGGAGAGGTGTTTGACTTCAGAGGCATGAGACTGGACTGGTTCAGACTGCAGGTGTGCAAATCTAAAAATAACATTATTTAAAGTTCAGGGGGAGACGTTCTCCCAGGGGAATGTTGATTTCACGACTGCTGAAAACACACTTTTCCACTAAATTACTTTAAATAATTACTACTTTTTTGTGGAATGAAGTGTAAAAGCAAAGAAAGGCACTACTGATCATTACAGAAATATTCAGTTTGATCTCTTCCTCATGCTCTTTCCTACTGTTCTTTCCTCTCCAGGCTTACACTAGCGTCTCTAAAGCCAGTCTTGGTATAGCCGACCACAAGGAGCTCGGTAAAATGATGAACACCATCATCTTCCACACAAAGATGGTGGACTCTCTGGTGGAGATGCTGGTGGAGACATCAGACCTGTCTATCTTCTGGTGAGACACACACATATTAAAATACACACTAAACTATACAAGCAAACACAAACTCAAATCAGGCTCATATGTTGGATGAAGTGACAGTTGATATGCAGACATGTAATATATTGAGCTTGAAGTAAATAATTTGAAGTATCTGTATAACCGTCTTTTAAATCGATCTTCTTCTGCAGCTTTTACAGCCGTGCGTTTGAAAAGATGTTCCAGCAGTGTTTGGAGCTTCCCTCCCAGAGCCGACACTCCATCTGCTTCCCTCTGCTCTGCACACACTTCATGTCCTGCACACATGAGCTCTGTCCTGAGGAGGTAAATACACACACATATACATACATACATACATA
>JBBMOC010000097.1:802670-815170 GCA_037975185.1 Centropyge bicolor | reverse complement strand
GGTCTTCAACAACGTCCTGCTGCAGCAGACGCAGCACCTGGACAGCCACGGGGAGCCCACCATCACCAGTCTCTACACAAACTGGTAAGTTTGAGTCCTGTAAGTTTAAGAATAAGCAGTAATCCAAAGCAAAATATCTTAGAAAACATTATGATTGGTGTGATGAAATATCAGACATTAAGGAGGAGTGGAACTGTAATTTCCACTTGGATGAAGTTCTACTTCATAAAAACACACATTATTATGGGATTATGCTTTGTATTTGTACAGGCCGGGCCAGTGTAAAATTATTATTGAAATCGTGCAGAGAATTGAAACAGTGCTTATTGGAGTCTGTTTTCAGAGATTGCCAGTTGTTAGAAAGTCTTTATGACTCTAACTCTTTATAAATAAAGCGTTGAAAAAGCAAATTCCTCTGAATAGCTCAGTGCTCGACAGAAGGAAATCATGTTTTATTGTTGTAGCACAACCATCTAAACGCCAGACTTTGCTTACGTGTACACAGAAATTGCAGTGTTGTTGTTCTTGTATTTTCATTAAAGTTTATGACTGTATGTTTTTGGATATTGTTTTTTCCTCTCTCTTTGATTTGGGGAGTTCAGGAGAATATGTAACAGGGCCACTTCTCAGTCGTCACCATTATTAAAAGCAAACAAAAACAATCAAAGTGCGTCACTGTATTAAGCAGCCATTCACTGTGCTCAGTGCTCTGATGTTGGGATTTGCTGTTGGCACACAACCCCCTACAGATGGATAAAAATCCCATTTAGCAACATAATTACAGATTCATTTATGAAATTCACTTGTGGGTTTAGCTTTCAGAATTGGTTCTGAATTAAAGGGAGGATTAAAACGTGTGACCGATACTGAGAAAGTATTTGGCGTGTTTGTAGGTACCTGGAGACGTTGCTCCGTCAGGTCAGCAACGGACACATCGCCTACTTCCCCGCCATGAAGGCCTTCGTCAACCTGCCCACAGAGAACGAGCTGACTTTCAACGCTGAGGAATACTCCGACATCTCGGGTACAAACAGGGCGTTGCTGATGAATATTGTACTCAAATGGATAAAAATATATCAGTTGAATTGTATTTGTTGTAATTGTGTTTTCACAGAGATGCGCTCTCTGTCCGAGCTGTTGGGTCCGTACGGGATGAAGTTCCTCAGTGAGAGTCTGATGTGGCACATTTCTTCACAGGTCGCTGAGCTGAAGGTACATACACAGACAATCACAGAACTACTTTCCAGCTGTGGTGGAGCAAGTATTCAGATAAAAGTACTGATACCACACTGTAAAAATACTCTGTTGCTAGTAAAAAGTCCTGCATTGAAAATGTTCTATAAGTATGTAAGTGTAATCAGGAGAAAAGGTTAAAGTATTTGAGGTAAAAGTTTTCAATCCAGACAAATGTCACTGTTAAACTATTATGTTATTTTATTAGATTATTTTTTACTCATCCAGCAGTTTTCAAAATGGCTACAGAAAACACAGTTTGACTGAGAGCTAACTGCTTGCTGTTTGTCTCCGTGTAGAAACTGGTGGTAGAAAACATGGAGGTGTTGACCCAGATGAGGACGAGCTTTGACAAACCAGACCACATGGCTGCCCTCTTCAAGAAACTCACCTGTAATCACAAACACACACACCTGTACACATACACACACATAGTGCAGCGTCACACAACTGCTAATTCTTGATGCCAAATATCATCTGTATTATGGAAATTTTGTTTCTTTAAACAACTGATGTTTAACTGCGTTCACTCTCCAAAAAGTGCCACATTCCCGTGTTGACTCTGGTCACAGTGTAAAACTTCCCAGTGTTGATTTGAGAAACCATGTCTGTATTTTCTTGTACTGTTAAAGATTTGTTAACACTTGTTGTAAACTTTTAATAATATTAATAGTGATTAAGCAGACTCAACTGAAAGGCAATTAAAAGTCAATACAGAGACTCTGCACAAAGTCCAAAGCTGGAGTAACACAATCCATTGCAAATGAAAGCAGCAAAATAATTTTTTCTCAACTGGTGCTCAGACTGGTTTCCTCAGTTGCACCTCACTGACTATGACTTTGTCAGACACACCGTTGTTTAGCTGATTATTCTTTTCTGTGTTTGTAGCCGTGGACAGTGTGTTGAAGAGAATGACCATCATCGGAGTCATCTTGTCCTTCCGCTCTCTGGCTCAGGAGGCTCTGAGAGATGTAAGACACACATCACAATGTTGTGATTGATGGACACCGTTAGAAAGTAAAAAACTATTGAAAATACACAGGAGCCAATCAGAAAATTAACCTTCATGTTACTTCAAGTTCGATTCCTTTGGTTCAGATACATGGGGATAAAGACAGAATGTTGCCTCTTAGTTCTGACGTTTTACAATGATGCACAAATATCTGCATCACTTTCTTTCTCTCTCTCTCTCTCCAGGTGTTATCTTGTCATATTCCTTTCCTGGTCAGTTCAGTGGAGGACTTCAAGGACCACATTCCCAGGGAGACAGACATGAAGGTAAAACACACTTACAGACACATTCCAATGAAATTCTTCACCTGATATCTGTGTTATATTATTTTCTCCTCCTCATGTGTATAAATGAGTCTGTGTTTGCTTCCAGGTGGCCATGAATGTCTACGAGCTGTCGTCAGCGGCGGGTTTACCCTGTGAGATCGACCCGGCTCTGGTAGTGGCTCTGTCCTCACAAAAAAGTGGTGAGACACACACACAAATACAGAGAGAGATTAAATGTGCACTTGTACTGCTTTCTAAGATCACTTTGATAAATGATCAAAATCATCGTCAAACACTGTGAAAGAGCAAATTTAAATGTGTTGAGGAGCTTCTCATGTCAGATCAGTCTATAAAAACTTTTCCTTTTTACAATAATAATCTGACCATGTATTTCCAGTGTTCATTCATGCCAACTGCATGCATGAGTAAATGAACATGCAGCTCAACTCTTTGCACACTGTGGCAACAAAAAGGAATTAAATAAGAGTCCCACCTTAACGTTCTGATAATTAAAGCACATGTACTGTCTGACATTGTAAAACCTGTGTGAGACAGAGCAGGAAACACATTTCTTCCTCGTTATCATTACTTCTAAACTCACCGCTGTTCGTGCTTTCTCTCTCCCCATCTGCTCATTCTGTAAACATTCTGTCACGTCTCAATAAAGCTGAAGGGAGCATTAACCAGGGGCGGATCCAGATTAATTTTAGTCGGGGGGCACGGAAGGTACAACAGATATTTGGGGGTGGGGCACTGAAAAGTTATTTTAAAAAAATGAATATATGACCTTTTCATTTTGGACTGTTAACATTAAAATTATGATGGACATGTTTCCTTGTTTATGTGAATTGCAACAACATCATCATCTGCAACATCTGCCTGTTATGGAAAACTTGTAAGCTCAACGATAGTATCCTGAGGGCAATTAAGTGACAAATATTGTCTAAGAACAACACTTTTTACAACCCTGTCAAATTTCACTGCTTATAATGTTTACTGCCAATTATCACACATAAAATATAAAACAACATTATGTACTTTTAGCAACCAGTTCTCACCTGTAAACCATAAACATCAAAATGAGTACTACCCAATACATCACAGTGAACAATAGCAATCTTTACCCTTGACTTGTAATAAACTATGTGCAGTAATGTACGTTTTAAAATAATAATAAAATAAAATACAATAACAATACTCCATATTCATAGATCATATATTAATGCACAGCTCAGTAAACATCATAGTGCTCTGCACAGAAATGAAAACAACAGCTCCCAATATACTTTCACAGTGAGGAATATTATTTACTCTTAATAAGTACCTAGTGCTCAGCTCTGGTCCTTAAGCATTTTAGTGTTGTGCACAGTAATCAGTCTTAATCAGAATAAGCATCAGTACATTTACACACATACATCAAAGTTCTTTTTTTTTTTTTTTTTAAGGCAAAAACACTTCAATACAACTGTATTTTGCGATTTCCAAATCGGCAATGCAGGGTACCAATCAAAAGATCGGAAGAACGTCCTTGGTGCATTCAGTTGCAGTCGGACAGCGAAGTTGCGTTCATGAGCATCGGAAATCAGAGTTTCAGTAATGAAAACTGCCAACGAAATTTTTTTGGGGGGGATGGGGGAAGGGGGGGCACACAGGGTGGCCAATCGGATCACAGGGACTGCCACGGCCCCCCCGTGCCCCCACGGAAGATCCGCCACTGGCATTAACGCCACCTATGTCTGATTAACAAAATGGCATCACTTTAACAGATAGATGAAGCCAACAATGTTCCATATTCCATGTCTGAACCGGTCTTGTGTCTGTGCAGAGAACATCAGTCCAGAGGAGGAGTACAAGATCGCCTGTCTGCTGATGGTGTTCGTGGCAGTTTCCCTGCCGACGCTGGCCAGCAACGTCATGTCACAGTACAGCCCTGCCATAGAAGGTGAGACGCCATGTCATTGTGTTGTTTGTGGTATTCACAGATGTTTTGTCTCACGCAAAATGTGGGTGAATGTCCCTTTAAACTTGATGGGTAGAAAACACACAACACTGCTGTGGATCAGTTTCCAGTCTGTCAAACTAATAAAGTCATTACAAAGCAAAAATATAATAAATGGTCAAACACCAGTATGTTTGGTTCTCTAATTTAATTTTGCATAATTGTTTCTCCCCGCAATTTTAACCTGTCACAACTTTCTTTTCATGAATAATGAAAATAACGAGCCCCATGTTGTTGCATAGAAGCAGTTGAGAGCCTGCGAGCAGTGCAAGAGAAAATACTGGGAAACATAATTTACTGCATCAGTGGCATGAGACTGTTCTGCATGTGAATGAGATCAACCTTGTGCCCTCAGATTGATTCATTTATGTGCAGTGGAGCCATATCATCATCTTCATTACATACACTTTTTAAATAATTAAATTATTGATACCTTTATATTGATATCTTTAAAGGTCAGTTTACTCAGTGTGACCTGTTTAACCTTGTGTGTTGCAGGTCTTTCAGTGAAAGGCTGTATTCAGTTAAATACACACACTTTTGTAGTTAAATGATCCTTCTGATAAGGTATCAAAGAGATTTGTCACTCAAGGATGAATGATCAAGACGTTGGCTCCTAACAACCTTGAAATGAAAGGCGCCATTGTTAATAAGGGACATTTGAAAAGGATAATGAGTTGTAATGGGCTCCACCATTGTTAGTATGCAGGCTGCATACTGGCCAGCAATTGGTTTTCTGACAGCACATCTTAATACAGGGCACCAGTGCAGCCACACCAACCATTTTGTGCTCTTACAATTACACGCGCATATTTTATATTCACATATTTTTATGCATCTCACATACACATTATATTCCAAAATGAAATCCGTACTTCCCCCTCTGGGCTGGTAGTTCCAGGTTTTGTATTCTGGGGAATTTCTCTGGTGTGAAAGAAGAGCCACACATGTCAGAAATTAAACCAGAGTTAATCAGTTTCCATTACAGATGATGTCTTCATGTCCTCCCACTAACGATGTGTGTTTGCTGCCCCCTGCAGGCCACTGCAACAACATCCACTGCCTGGCCAAAGCCATCAACCAGATCGCTGCTGCTCTCTTCACCATCCACAAGGGGAGCATAGAGGACCGCCTGAAAGAGTTCCTGGCTGTAAGATCAACAGATAGACATCACTTTCAACATTCTGCCATCTGATTTTACATCCTGCTCCTCTCGTTCCTCTGCGGGAAGTGATGCTGCCATGTTGCACTCTGTCGATACAAAGCTTCCCTCAGAAGCAGCTGTTGAAGCTGAGGTGGCTCTTTACATGTAACAGACATGTAACACCGTTATTTTTAATGCTTCCATTTATCTTCAAAAGAGAAAAAGCCGAGGGCAGAGAACCACACCGTCCCCTGTTAGACTCCAGATGGAGCAATTTGTTGTATATCACCCCCCCTCTGTGACAACATGGCAGCTGTTAAAAACACCACAAGGTACACATAGATCACAAGAGACAAAGCCGTTCATCAAAAAAAAAAAAAAGCCATCTGCGACAGGAAGCAGCAATAAAATGCCATATCACCATTAATTTTGTAATCGTGTCACATCCTCTTTAATCATTTGCATAAAGATCGGTGAAACACACACCTGTTCACATGAGACAAACATTATCTTCTGTGTGCTCGTCTGCAGCTGGCCTCGTCCAGCCTGTTGAAGATCGGCCAGGAGACGGACAAGATGACGACACGCAACAGAGAATCTGTCTACCTGCTGCTGGACATGGTGAGACCTGGGCTTCGGCTCATTTCATCCAGACCAGCGGGAACATACATGTTTAGTTGTTGCCTTTTAGTCATGGTCCAGGTTATGGACACACGTTTGATGATGTCATCCAGCATCATCAGCACAGTGATTGAAAATGGTACATACAGAAGAAAAGCAGGAGCATCACAGGAGGTTTAACTGTGGGATTGTTTGCTTTCACATCATGATGGAACTGCACACGAGTGTTTGTGGAGGCAGACAGAGATCCTGCTTGTCAGATGGACTCAGTCCTATTAAAGCTGTCTGACGGACAGTTTTCACACCTCTAGAACCAGACAGGTTGGGCGTGAACGCAGCCTCAGGAGGAGGAAGGTTCTGCTCCTGAGGCTGCGTTGGGAGTGGAGGGTGGAGAGTGTGTAAATATTTCTGTTGTCTCCTGTGTTTCAGATTGTGCAGGAGTCGCCCTTCCTGACCATGGACCTGCTGGAGTCCTGCTTCCCCTACGTCCTGCTGCGAAACGCCTACCACGCTGTCTACAAACAGAGCATCAGTGCTAACGCGTAGACGCACACAGCACACACACAGCGAAGGCCTACCATACTGTCTACCATCAGAGCGTCGGCGCTCGCACACAGACGCACACACGCCATCAGAAACACACTAACTGCAAACACTACATACACAGTAAACTCACTAAACTATGCCTACAATGCCTCAACTATTCAGACAGAAGCGTCAGTGTGTGACATGTACACAAGATGTCGACACACACAACACACTAAACACAATTCTACTCTAAATGCAGATCAAATATGTAAGCGCCCACAATTCAGTGCACAGAGACGACAAAAACAATGAAATCAGACACACACACACACACACACACACACACACACACACACACACACACACTAGCTGGATGAAGTTGGGGGATCAGTGTCTTTATTTTAATTATTGTACTTTTTCATGATGTTGCCAGGGACCATAAACCATAGCAACACATAATATACCATATGTTTGGTTGGTATAAAAGAACAAAATATAAATATATAGTATATATATAGTTGACACTAAAATATTATTTTCTTTTGTTCCTCTTTTTCTTTTTCTTGTTTTGATGAAAGATTTGAGATTTTTAGTGGCCAGCTGACAACTTCTATGTGGTGATGGATTTGGATGCTTACTTAGGGAATGCAAATGATTCTGATGTGATGTGGTTTGTTTTGTTTTTTTTTTAAATCGAGGAGGGCGGCCGAGGACTCCTGTTGATAATGAAAGACATGTTGCTTGTTATTGTAAGTTTACACTCATACACACACGCTGACAGACATCATTAGCAGATATTAAACTACATACACACTAATCTCTCGACATGTCATAGTGAACACACACACACACTCTTGTATAACATGGTGATGTTTTCTTTCTTTTTTCAAGCTAGTCGTAACAAGAACTTTTTGTGGGTAAAGATATAATATCTGTATTCTACTTTGATGTGAACTGAACTCGTCTGTTTTTAATGTTTATGTTTTGTTATTTTTATGATGACGACAATGATGATGACGATTTGCCAAATGTGTTGACACTAAAAATTGTGTATCAGGGCTTGGGAGTGGAGTGTTTGGGTCTTCATGGGTGAAATGCCATTTTAAGTGTTTGGACGACAGACGTTGTGAAAACGATCCGCCTGACTGCGGCAGCTCGGTTAGCTGAAGAACTTTTACAGTGGGAACAAACTTTAAAAGATACTGCAGTAATACTACGATGCAGGCACGGAGCAGCCGGAAACCCTCAGTACTCCTGCAATGATTCCTCACAGCTGTTGTTAGTCAACTCTCCTCATTAGTTAAGGTCCAGTAGGTGCTACTCTTTTTCTATAGTGGTGTAAAGTAGAAATGAACAAGCCAGTGCAAAATCTAATTTATATGATGTCTTGCAAAGTAATTTCATGCTACTCCTGGCATCTGCAAAGAAGATGAAATATTCATCTTTATCGAGGGAAATTTAGCTTCTCTGTTTAATTTTTACAGTTGGCCAACAGCAGGCCCTACTGAAGCCGCCGGGGGGGGGAACAGCAGCTGTTGAGGGTTCAGCATCTACACTCCATGGTCCCATAAATGTGTTAGGACTTAACTTCCATAGGTGCAGTTAAAGTAAATTTAACCAATTCCTCCACAGAGAGACGAGTAAATCCTAATTAATCTCAGATCTGTGAACGTCGACAAAAACCTGGAGCTGCAATAAGACAACAAATAAATGTGTATATTCACACTGTGGGTGATGTTTTCACTGGGTTCGCGGTCGATGGGGCGTCTTCACATGAACTTTCCACACGAGCAGTTGCATTTTCGCGATGGTTGTTCGGGACCTTTTCAGACAGACGGCCTCCAGACAGACAGTCAGACAGACAGACACTCAGACAGACAGACAGACAGACAGAGAGACAGACAGACGGCCTACAGACAGTCAGACAGACAGACACTCAGACAGACAGACAGACAGACAGAGAGACAGACAGACGGCCTACAGACAGACAGACAGACAGACACTCAGACAGAGAGACAGACGGCCTCCAGACAGACAGTCAGACAGACAGACAGACAGACGGCCTCCAGACAGGCAGACAGAGAGACAGTCAGACAGACAGACAGTTACACAGAGAGACAGACAGACGGCCTCCAGACAGACAGACAGACAGACGGCCTCCAGACAGACAGTCAGACAGACAGACAGTCAGACAGACAGACAGACGGCCTCCAGACAGACAGTCAGACAGAGAGACAGACAGACGGCCGTCAGACAGACAGACAGACAGTCAGACAGACAGACAGACGGCCTCCAGACAGACAGACAGACAGACGGCCGTCAGACAGACAGTCAGACAGACAGACAGACAGACGGCCTCCAGACAGTCAGACAGAGAGAGAGACAGACAGACAGACAGAGAGACAGACAGACGGCCGTCAGACAGACAGTCAGACAGACAGACGGCCTCCAGACAGACAGACAGAGAGTCAGACAGACAGAGAGTCAGACGGCCTCCAGACAGACAGACAGACAGTCAGTCAGACAGACAGACAGACGGCCTCCAGACAGACAGACAGACAGTCAGTCAGACAGTCAGACAGACGGCCTCCAGACAGACAGACAGACAGACAGTCAGACAGACAGACAGCCGGCCTCCAGACAGACAGACAGACAGACAGACAGACAGTCAGACAGACAGAGAGACAGACAGACAGTCAGACAGACAGACGGCCTCCAGACAGACAGACAGACAGACAGACAGACAGACAGTCAGTCAGACAGACAGACAGACGGCCTCCAGACAGACAGTCAGACAGAGAGACAGACAGACGGCCTCCAGACAGACAGACAGACAGACAGATGACTTGCACAAAGTGCAGTCTGATGTGTGTTTTTATTTATCAGGGCTTCATCCTGAGACACGGACACGCTCCCTGTGTGTCACCTCTGCTCATGTATGACTAACACCAGGCTCTGTCTGAAGGCTCGTACTGCACACTGTTTGACCAGGACAGGTCCAAGTTCACATCCAGAAGTCGTAGTTAGCCGCAGCAGGGAAACACCAGTTAGGGACGTGTCTGCACTGTCCAGTAGATCACATGACCCGCGGTGTGGTGGAGGTGGCAGCGTGCAGTATCAGCAGCTGAGGACACATTCTGCCGTTTGATGTGGAATGGTTGCTGTTTTCTTTCTAACCTCTTTCTTTTGTGTCTCTGATTCCACCGTGTAACTTAAATGACATGAATTAAAATAAAGCATTAGGGCTGTGTCAGACCTGAGCTGTGAGTGTGTGGCGCTGCTTCGTGCTCGTGGCCTCGGCTCAGACGTGGTCAAGTGAGAACCGGTAAGTGGTCACACTTTGTTTCAACAGACCAGTTCTGAATTGATCCTTGATCCTTTAACCAGTGCTGGAATATAACTAATTACATTCAAGTACTGTACTTAGCTTAAGTGCAGTTTTGAGGTATTTGTACTGCACTCAAGTATGTGCTGTTTTGTACTTCACTGCCTTTACCTGATCACTGTCATCAGTAGTTACTTTTGATGATTTTGAAAATGTATTTTAACAAATGTGATGCAGTGTTATGGATTTAAATACTCATAGTAATATAAAGAAGTTCATATTAGCTCCATCTCAAGCTGCTATAATATTGAAGTACCTCTTACGTGTTAATGCATCATTAATGACCCCATAATTTATTGATATAACACCAGTGACCCATTCTGACAAATGAATACTTCTGATACTCTGAAGTATTTTTTGTTGATAATTTTGAACTAAAGTGAATTTTGAATGCAGAACTTTTACTTGTAATTAAGTATTTTTCTGGCGCAGTATCATTACTTGTACAACAGTGAAAGATTTGAATATTTCTTCCACTACTGGCCACAATGCATACCAACTTTTACAGTGTCACTTAAAAGTAAATGGAACCAGAACAAATATTTGAATAGTAATGAATACACAGCAACTGACATTAATCTGTCAACACTCACTGAATTAATTGATATATTAAAGCCTAAATAAATAGTGTAGAACTGTTAGGAACTAGTGACTGTACCAGTTTTCAAAATCATAAACATCTTTAGCTCCAGAAGAAACCAGAGCTCCTGTGTGTCCTGTGTTGGATCTGAACATTAAGAACTAATCCAGGTGTATCTCACCTGGACTTTTCATCCATCTTGTTTTTCCCTGAACGTTACTTCAACACCTGGTAAAGTCAGCTGAAATATATCCACACTGTCGCTCATGATATGACTTTGTTATCAAACATTTATTTCATGTTAGGTTGTTAACTTGTGCACATGTCACGGCAGCTGGAGCAAAATCTGTCCTAGAAAACACTGTGAAAACATGACCTGATCATTTACATCTGCAGCAGACATGAGATGAGACTGTGTCCTGTGGAAGCCAGCAGGGGGCGCCCCAAGCAAACTAATACCATAATAATGACATGAAGGAGAAGGGGGTTAGAAGTGGACATTAACATACACTTCATTCTTATATTTAAAGGTTTGTTATGTATAAAATCTGCTGTTAAATTCAGTCACAAGGAAACAAAATGTTCAAACAGATGAACAAAGATAAAATGAAAATATATTGAAAAAAATCAGAATTATCGACCCATCCAGTTTATTTCAACATAAGTCAGAACCTGTGCCGTCTCTAATGTAAACTGATGTTCCACTTTGTATATTTAAAAAAATGTTCGAGTATCACAACAGGCTGCTTCTGACAAGTTCAATTACAAAAGGCCTTTTGAAAGTGAGAAACATCTGTACAGAGCCTCGGAACGGACTTCGACAAAAAGCTGGTGGATTAACATAGTAAGTATTGCATTGGCGTTGTATTGTTTTCTAATAGCTACAGTATATTTATCAGAGGCCGTGTCGCTCCTCAGCTGAGAACCTGAGCAGGAAACGACCCAGACGAAGGACGGACTGATACAAACGTGTTGTTTCACAGTGAAGCAGACAAAACGGGAACTTTCCACATTCCCTCCTTTTGAATACTTTTTTTCACTGTGTACATTTTGAAAAAGCATTTATGATTGTTTCTCAAGAATTTTGACTGTGACTGTGATTTTTGTTGCTTTGGTTACAGAGAAGGTCGAACTTAATAAAAAACAGAAACAAAAAGCTGAGTCTTAACTTTGCTGACTCAGACAACATTGACAGTTTGTGCTGAGTCCTGATGGGACTGGACTCTGTTTCCAGCTCAGTTCCCTGAGACTGAACCTGCTCCTGCTGCTCTGACTCTTTACCTGCTCGAATTAAACGTTAACCTGTGTCTCTCAGTGAAAAGTGCACAGAGGTCGACTCTCCCTCTCGTCGGCGTCTCGTCATGTCGCTGCTGCTCCAGAGTCCGCTGCTCAGTCCAGAACATCAGAGATGGATCTGTCGCCTCCGTGCTGAGACGCCTGTCCTGGATCAGTCCTGAGTGCTGGCCTCCTCCTCCTCCTCGTCCTCCTCAGGTACGGGACTTTTCAGCTTACCTACATACACACACACACACACACACACACACACACACATACATACACACACGCACACGCACACACATTACTCAAATTTACTCAAAAACACTGAATGAATGAATACTTTTTCAGTGAATTCATTTTTCACAGCACCTTAATCAAACCCATTACATCAGATCCAGGTGGAAAAAAAACAAGTACATTTACTTAAAGTACTTGTTTTTTTCTTCCACTTCAT
>JBBMOC010000097.1:774500-787869 GCA_037975185.1 Centropyge bicolor | reverse complement strand
GGGGACTCTCTGTCGGTCTACTTTGCATGTCGCATAATACTTTGCACCTGGAGCGATAGAGAGTGGTTCAGGTCCTTTCCATTTTATCTGTCCTAAAACCTCCTCCTTAGTTAGCTCCTCTGGTGCTAGCTCCTCCTGTGCTCTGACTGGAGCATACACAGACTGAATTCTCATGGAGTGAGCAGTGTTTTTGTTGCCCTCTATCTTCACCAGCTCCCATAATCGACGGAACAGGGATGTATTGGTGCCGACAAGCACAGGGGTTTGTTGAGGGTAATTGGGCTCACGACAGATTAAGGCGAGCACTTCTACCTGCCCAGACACACCAGTGATCTCCTCAGTAAACTCCATCTCTACAGCAACATAGCCTTTGTATGGAAACTCTGTGTCAGAGAGGCCCCAGAGGCCAAGTTTAGAGAAAGGTGTTATTGGGACGTCTGCCAAGTGCTCGTTATACCAGCTCTCAAAGATAATAGTCACATTAGACCCACTGTCAAGAGAGCATCACAGGACACATCATTGACTTTGATAGTGTGAATGAATGATGGACCATGTGTTTTCATGCTGATGTGTGTGTGTTAGCAGGAAGTGCAGCAGTGGCTGATGGGAATGTCATTAGCTTTGTTGATGCTAATTAGTTATTAGTTGTTGTCGTAAGTTAATAATATTGGAAAATTGGTTTTTACAGTTCATCCTGAGGAGAACATGCGTGTGATGTCAGCACCAAAGTTCACAATGATGAATCCAAGCTGTTGAGATATTTAACAACTCGAGGAAAATTCACAGGATCATTCGGATCCATCGTCTGGGAACCTTAAAAGTCAAAATGTGCTGATCCATGTCGCTGATGTTGAGATATTTCACAGGATACATGAAAATTTGACCTGATGTTGGTGCTAGGAAAGAAGTCAGGGGATTAACAAAGCCTGTAGAGTCCATCCTCTGGGGACCAGGAGTTTCATGGGAATTCATTGAATATTTGTTGAGGTATTTCAGTCTGGATCAAAGTTGTGTACCAGCCAATCAACGTTCCCATCCTTTGATCCATTCTTGAGAATTTCAGGCCAAAAAATATTTGAAGATAATATAAAAACCATTTCTACGGAGCCCCTTAGGGGACATGGAAGAAATTTTTTTGAAGGGTTAAAAAAAAAAAAAAGATCAAGTATTGCGAGATCTCGCAAAAGTGTTTACATTAGGAGCATGTGTTGATTGAGGAAACGCTCCGAATCGTCCTCCATGTCTCCCTTTTTGCGAACGTTGAAGAATACGCTTTCCGACGAGAAAGTCCTCTGTGCCTAGTACTGTTTTAATATCTTTGTATTTTAGGCCCAAGTCTAAATAAAACTCAATAAACTTCTCCCACTCCATTGTTATGTCTGTTGTGTCTCCGCTCTGACCACAGATGACCCGGAAGAACATGCTCTTAATATAAATATAAGTTTTACGAGATTTCGCAAAAGTGTTTACATTAAGAGCATGTTCTTCCGGGAATGACAATAGACACAATCATTGAGTTGCATGTACCGGTGTTGATTTTTTGTGTTCAACGTTCGCAAAAAGGGAGACATGGAGGACGATTTGGCGTTTCCTCAATCAACACATGCTCCTAATGTAAACACTTTTGAGAGATCTCGCAAAACTTGATTTTTTTTTTTTTTTAACCCTTCAAAAAAAATTCTTCCATGTCCCCTAAGGGGCTCCGTACATTTCAGATGATTTGCGTATTTTGAAGATTTTGTAAATGCTGATTATGAGTCCCAGCGACACTGAAAAGCCGTTCTGAGCAGGCATCAAAGGAAGGTCCATAAAATGATTCTTTTTATTTCCCAACATGGACGACTGGTCCTGAGTCAAAGCTCCGCGCTGCTGGCTATCAAACCAAGACTTTATTTCAGTATTGTTTTATTGGCCTCAGAGCCAATACATTCAGACTATACTGACCCACATGAGCTTTTTTGGAGAAGGAAAACTCCCCCGAGGTTAAAAACACAGTCAGATTCCCAGAAAGAGGGAAGGAGGAGACGACGTCAGTGTTGGTGATCACAGCTACAAACCTGAGCTCACCTGCACTTCACACAGCTCTCATAGTTCACAGCTGAGCGTCCGTCCCCAGATGATAAAAAATGATTTGTGTTCATAAGGGCAAGAGACTCAGACCAGAAAATGATAGTTGTCGAGGAAGCTAACTCATCTCTCCAGCCACATAGTGAAACCTCAGGTTAGTAACTGGTGTAAACACTGTCACATGTCCACTGCTTCCTGTTTGATTATTATTCTAAGACCTGACTTGTTCTGTGTCAGTGAGACGAGCTGTGATCTGCTGTTTCACTTTGTCATGTGCAGCATTATATTATTGTTGACACTTAACAAACCTTCTTTACAGAATTATGCAGTCGTTCAGCTGAGGCCAGTTCAGGTTTCCACAGCTGGATTGTTTTTTTCACCACATGACCCTGAACGACTTTAACGTCGTCTTTGCAGCAGCTTAGAATTTGCTCACATTTGTTAATTTATCACAATGAGGCGACAACAAAACGACTTGACCTCAATCCTTCAATGAATATAAAACAAGTATTCAGATGCAGCGTCACATTTCTCCGTGTGTTTGTAAATACCACGGCCACAACAACACCTCACGCTTCTCGAACGTCAGACGTCAGAGCGTCCCTGAACGCAGCAACTATCAAGAGTTCCAGCTGAACTGTGCATCAATAACTTCACTTCAGCTAAAAATAAAGCCGAGCAGTTCGTCATCGATGGGTTTCACATTTCAAGCTTTACATCTCTGAACCTTCGCCAGCAGACGTGAAAGTTCATTTTCTAGAGGAAGGGTTTGATGCATCACCAAACATCATCAGTTTTTTCCAGCTTGTTTTGTTACAGAGATGAAGAAGTGCATCATGTGAAACTAGTGCCTCCGAACAGAAAGTCAAGAAACAGAAAGTTCTCTTACTTTTCCTCTTCGTCTCTTTGTGAATCTGCTGTTTGCATTTTCTACCCCCAACTCACAAACCTGCATCTTTTGCCACCAGTGACATCAGTGTGTGTGTGTGTGTGTGTATGAGTGTGTGAGTGTGTGAGTGTGTGAGTGTGTGTGTGTGTGTGTGTGTGTGTGTGTGTGTGTGTGTGTGTGTGAGTGTGTGAGTGTGTGTGTGTGTGTGCTGGCAGGCAGAGTGGAAACACTTTGTCTCAGTGGAGACATCTGGAGAGACTTAGAGGATACTGTAGGTGGAACCAACCACACACACACACACACACACACACAAAGAGCCTCTTGTTGTGTTTTCCTGTGCCTGGACTCCGTCCACCTCCGCTCTGTGAAGGTGAGACAGAAAAGACTCTTGTTGTCGGTAGCAAACAAACACCTGTGTTTTCCACTCGGCGGCTCGGACGGTCGACTTCCTGCCTGCAGGACATGACGTGATTTTCTGGTACAGATGTTAAAGCTGCGTAAAGCAAATGTTTACGTGCTATTAATTATTAAATGATGCCCTGAAGTGTGATGCGGTCGAATGAGGCCTGATGCTGACGACGACTCTGTCGCTTCATCGTCGACGTGTTCGAGCTGTTTGTCTCTCACCAGCCTGTCGTTACTGAACTGTGGACACAAATAATGAAAACCATTGTCTCATATTCACATCATTTTATTGTGTTTGTCACATATTTACAAAACAGGTCTGTTTGATTCTTCTCATCTGTTTAACTGTCCACTAGTGACTCCAGTGTGGAGAGCGAGGAAAGCTCAGACTGGAGCAGCACCAGCATGGCTCTGGAGCGAGAGCGTGCAGATGTGTGGGGGGGGCCTGTAGTCTCAGGGGGTGTCCAACAGGAAGTGTGTGCAGGGGTGGTGGTAACCTTTGACCCTGAGCCGAGAGAGGAGGGAAGAGTTGATGCTGGTGTTGGTGTGACAGCTGATGTGGTTGTTGTTGTTGTGACAGCTGATGTGGTTGTTGTTGTTGTGACAGCTGATGTGGTTGTTGTTGTTGTTGTGACAGCTGATGTGGTTGTTGTTGTTGTTGTGACAGCTGATGTGGTTGTTGATGGTGCCACAGCTGCTGTTGCCACATTGACTCCGTCTGAGGAGGCAGCAGGTTGTTGACTCCTCCTCGCCCTCCTCCTGTTCCCTCCTCCTCGCTGTCAGACGTCGGTTGCTTGACGATGCAGAAGGCGTCGCCGTCGTGTGTCTGGGGCAGCACCTGCAGACGGAGGGTGGAGACGACTGTCTGAGGGCGGGGCAGGAGGGACAGGGGGGTTAGATGAGGAGTGAAGGGGGCAGGCGGATCAGGCTCATCCTCCCCCCTCTCTGACGTCTCTCCTGTCTCCTCTCCTCCATCACTGCCTTTCAATCCAGATTGGGTTTCAGCAGCGTCTTCACCTCCAGGAGACGACCTCCCTGATGAAGCCTTCTTGGAGCCGCTGCTGCTGCTGCTGCTGCTGCTGCTGCTGGAGCTGCTGGACTCTGCTCCTGAATCCCAGTCCACCTCTGCTCCGGAGCCTGAAGAGGTGGACTCGCCGTCGCCCCCCCTCCAGTGCATGGAGTTCGCCTGGTGGTTGTAGCAGGCGGCGCAGCGAGACAGGCCCAGGAACTCAGGGCCGGACCTGGACTGGACCGAGAGGGGGAGAGGGGGGAGTCAGAGACAGACAGTCAGGCGTCAGACGGGAAACAGTCATTTAGTAAATAATCTACGGCTCTTTATCTCTGGTCCGAGCTGCATCAAGTCCTCAAACTAAAACAGTGCTCAAGAGAAACATTGCTTCAAGGGTTAAAGGTCACAGAGTCTCAGAGGCCGGAGGTCAAAGTGGACAAATGGGTCAACAAAAAAAAACCTCGGCTCATTCCAACCTCGGTTTCCTGTGACCGTGACCACCATCGTTTCCTGACCTGAACCATGAGGATGAAGGTCGTCTGACCTAAATGAAGCAGCAGTTTGAACCAAAACCACAGTGATTCTCTAAACCAAACCGAGATGGTTTCCAACCTAAACAGACCTGAACCACAGCAGCGTGAGATCAGAGGACGGGTTTTTTTCTGTCGTCTCGTTGGTCGTGGCATCGGATCATAAAACCTTTCTGTGTTTTGTTCTGGAGGATGTGGACTAACATGTTTTGCTGATTTATTTGGGGGCTTCCCTGAAGGGATTTGCAGTAGTTCACCAACACAAAGGCCAGTCATTATTCACACATGTGCAGGAGGTCGGGACTTCGACTTCGACTTCGAGTGACACTTCCTGCTGTTTGTGCGAAGCAGCAACTGTCTCACTGATCTGTAGTAAAAATCTTTTACTGTTTTTCTTAGTTTCTTAGTTTTAGGTATCTTACATGCAAAGGTAGAGCACAACTGATCTTCCACAGTCTTTTCACGATTTCATTTGTGCTTCCCATGATCGAGGTCAGGTTTTCAATCGAACGCAGAGCAAATTCAGAAGGAAAATGCAAGTGCAGACAGGCAGCAGATGGCGCTAATGCTCCAGGCAGGTTACCATGAAACTGAAGATTCAAAGAAATGTATGAAAACCTGGAGTTTCTTCTCTGAGCTGCTTTGGAGGGAAAGAAACAGACAAGGATTTTTTTTTTACTAAAAAGAAAATATTGTCTTATACTGTTATATAAAGTATAAACAGTTACCTTTGGTTGGTTTGGACTGTTGACATTTTGGTCCTCGGCTTCCATCCCTGTGTCTTTCAAATCATAAAATGGCAAAAAACAATAACACATTTAAGCTTTATGAATCACTTGGAGGCAGAAACAGTGAAAAGAAGAAAAAGAAGCTGCAGAACCTTTCACTTGTGGTTCCCAGTTCCAGTGTTCATACTGGTCAGGTTTGAAGATCACTTTTTAGTGAATTAGACGCCAGCAGCTATTACTGAAGCTAATTAGTCATCAAATATCCAAAATATTGACCATTCATGAGCTACATGTAAGAAACACTGTGACAATGTTCAGATAATAAAGTAGTTCCTTAGAGTTATCTTAGTAAGTAGGAACATTTTCTCAGCCCACAAGAAGACTTGTTTTGTTGATGACTGAATTTGGCGAATCATGGTTTTAAATGTAACAAACTATTTTTAATTAACTCGTGCATGTTTCTTATGTTTATTATAAATAATTTCTCCATAAATGTTAATTGTTTTCCTGTGAATATTCATTTACTGCTGCTGTATCAAACACACTACTGAGCTCACAGCAGGACAAAATATGTTAGAGTAGAAGTATGAAGTAGCATGAAAATATGTACAGTATTTCAGTACATGTACATACCCGTACTCGTACTTTGTCTCCCTCAGGTCCAGGATGCAGACTGACTGTCGGCTGGCTCACGGACCTGCTCATGTACACCAGCGTCCACACCCAGGCCAGTGTGTGCCTGTCTGCTTTGTGTGAGAGAGCACAGCGTGTCCCGTTCAATTCAGCACCGCCAGGGACCGAGACAGACGTCCACCCACAGATAAGACACACACACACACACACACACACACACACACCCTGTCTGTAAACACACAGTGGGATCGTCCACGAACTCCCACCAACTGACAAAAACTCTCCTCTCTGGCTTTATCAGAGCTGCTTGGTTTATTCTGTTATTTTACTATTGTATTTATTGACAGGTTAAATGTGTGCATATAAAGCCCCAACACACAAATACACACACATAAAAATAACACATTAATAAAGAATAAGAAACATAAAGTTCACTTCAGTTTAAAATACTTTTATTTAGACAATGAGAAGTCTGAAATAACCACACACGTCACTTCGTGCAGAGACACTTTAGGCATGAAAATCTCTCTGCTGGTTTGTCCAAAAACTGGGGGGAAAAAAAAATTATTCAGTAATAATTCAGCAGTTTAATTCAGGTATTTGTCCTCTCGTCCTCCTCTGAACAAGAACAGAGATATTTGTGTTGCCCTGAAGAAACTGTTGCACATGTGGGAAATAAGCTCATCCACTTTCTTAGACTTAAACCAGTCTCACGTCTGTGCTGTGAATGTGAACCTATGAATCCAGTTACCGGCACCTGTGATTGTTTAATCAGCACAAATGCAGGGTAGGGTTTAATTACCAGACAAATATTAGAGTAAAGTCAATCTTTTAACTTCCTGCAATAAAGCCAATCTGCTGATTTCCCAAAATGTTGAACTGTTCCTTTAAAGAGGCCGTTTGTCCAGGATGAATTCATAAAGAAGGGCTTTAAAACTTGCACGCATTCTTCCAAAGCTGCTGAAGGATCCTCATTTTGCTCTCCTCATTTTATAATTGTTATTCTTCAATCTTTTGTTTAACAATTCATTTGGAACAGTTTTTAGCTGCTTAACGAGCTCCTGCAACTGATGTAACTCCAAAATCCACCTCATCTTTAAATCATGAGTAAAATAATCCGATAGGTAACAGGACTTTAACGATCATTTAAAGATAAAATAGAACTGTCATGCTCTTATGCAGATCACCAGTTATTTAACATGAGAAGCTGAACATGGAGCCAACATGCGCAAGAAAGTAAAAGTGCAGTGATGAAACTGTCTGATCACAGACTGAACTCTCAGAGAAACATTTCTTCACAGTATTTAGAGAAAGTGAAGGGAGGTTCAAGAAAACAGGCAGGAGAAAATGTTTCAGCGCGTTCATAACAAAAACACACATTTTGGTAAAAGTAATACAAGAAGGACGTCTTGCACGTTTACATACTGTTACACATAAGGCTGAAACTCAAACATCCTTTCAACAATAAAAAATAAGACACTGACTAGAAACAATCATCATCATTGTTCCACCACAGTACCTTCGTCACTAATCCTTTTTTCAGAGCACGAACATTCAAAAAAAAAGGACATGTTTCTCTTTAAAGTGCTAAACAACCACACCTACACACTGTATGTTGGGGCAAAGTTACTGATCGAGTTTGGCCATGAATGAATGAATTTATTTAAGGTTCTTTCATAACTGAGCGTGAGCTGAAAATATCTGATTGGTGGAGAGATTTCAGCAGATGTGGTCGGTTTGTTGGAAGTAATTCCCCAAATTATTAAAGTGTCTTAAAGGTAAATGTCCTATAGCATGAAACATGTTTTTGGCCGAAGCTGACATTTGTGAAGGAGTGAACTGTCTGTGTGAACTGATGGTGAAGGGTTTCCATCACAAACACAGCACAGGACATTTCTGTCTTTGACACGATTGTTTACATCACGATTGTTTGCCTAGTGTTCAGATGACGTCTTTTGCGTGCGTTCGAACGGCAAAGCGTGACGACAGTTTATCAGGGCAGGAAATTAGATTCACACATCTGAGCTTAGACTGCGAGCTACTTGGTAAAAACACAAAAAGGCATCAGTGTCTCTCTCCTCTAGATTCATCATGTTTACATGAAGATTGATTTGTCTTGAAGACGCCCCAGAAAATGTTCCCACGTGTTTTTATTGACGAGGATAATGCTGATTAATCCACTGTAGAAAGAAAAGGACATGTGCAAAAGGCATCATCTGAACTCAGTGTTGAACTTAAATCCTGTCCAAGTTCATCCATTTAAGCACTTATTTACAGTGACCCCGAGAGCTCAGCACGCTGCGACTGGACAAAACACAAAAAGATCAAACACGCTGAACAGCTGGCAACAAATAAGCAGCAAAATAAAACTAGCCATATGTTTCTTAATTTTGTTTGTGTTGAGCCTATTTGTCTTTTCTTTGGTCGCTGCGTGCGCTGAGCTTTCAAGGCCATCCTACTTTCTGAAGTTCGTCACCAAAAGGCAAGAAATACAAACATTAAAAGGCAGTAACTTGCTCACATTCACGCCAACTGTACCGGAAACTTTAGAGACTCCATCCACCTCCAGCACAAACACACATGTGGAGAAGGTGCAAAGAGCTGCAGATCAGACTGGAGTCTTTTCTCTTCCCTCCAGGTTCAACACTGATCTGGAGCAGCTGAACTGTGGACAAGAAGCTTTCTGGGAAAAAACAAGTGATGGCACATTGAATGTAGAGCTTTACAATTGTTCAAACTTTGGCATCAGAAGACTTGAAGCTCCTCAGCTCTGTGTGTGTGTGTGTGTGTGTGTGTGACTGGCTTCAGAAACCTGCTGCTTCATCCTCAGCTGCCCTCTGCTGGATCTGACCACAGGAGACAGGAAGAGGGACGGAGTCCTGGTCGTTACCTTGGCTTTCAGCAGCCAGCACAACTACAGAGACCTGGAGGCAGGATGGAGAAGATGCTTGGCAAGTTTCCAAGAAAAGAAAAAGATCTTGAGTGAAAAAGAGAAGATGCTTTTCTTTCACGGTTGCAGGACTTCAATGACCCATCAAAAAAAAAAAAAAAAAACTTCAGACACGACCTCCAACACTTCCTGCACATTCACAGGTCTGTTTGCAACAGTGAATCTAAACTGAAGAAAACACACACACATCTATTAATATTCACACTGTGCCACAAAGCTTCCTGCTGCAGTAACAGTCTTCATCTGGTTACTGCAAAGGAAGTCCAGGATTTGAGCTCCAGGTCCTTCTGAACTTCCAGACTACCATCACATGTAGGAGTGTGAATGTGGCTCCTCAGCATCAAACACTTCATCCTCACAATGTCTCACGTTCATCTTCGTGAGAGCTTTCTTGTCTGTCTATCCAGTGTGTACCATGGAACTAAAACACTGAGAGAAAATTAATCACGACTCCAAAGTGCATGTGTTTGGCAATCGGCTGACTTCAGAGAAAAAGCAGAAGAAGGACGATCCCAGAGGAGGCCACGTGTCCCTCAGCTCAGTCCAGGTTTAATGAAGATCTCGTCAATGTCTCGATTGGAGCCAGTCACTGTCACTGATACTGATGTCATGTTCTTGAGTCCAGCAGGACTCTGGATGGACACCAGGTCTTCAGATGGACAGGTCAGTGTCTGTGTCAGTGGGCGTGGTCTTAGGGCTCACGCTGCCTCCTCTCTCTTCAGGAATGGAGGACGAGTCACCGTTCAGACCAGGCAGCAAACCTGGAACACACACATCAACTTTCAAAGGTGGGTTGTGTTTCCTAAGAGTAAGTAGTTTAGGTACAGTAGCTGGGATGTGCCAATCCAGAGAGCACAAGTCACTACCAGTACTCCGAGTATCAAAAGTAAATAAATACAACTACAATTCTACAGTTTCATTTAGCAGACGCTTTTGTCCAAAGCGACGTCCATCTGAGAGTAAATACAACACAAGCAAGGATCAGTCAGGAGAAAACAACCTGGATCAGTGCCAAAAACACAAGGTTCAAGTTAGATAGGGCCTGTGCCTGCAGGCAGTGAGGGGGGGGGGCATACATTACAACATACAATTAGACAATTTTGTGTGTGTGTGTGTGTGTGTGTGTGTTCATTTTATAGGAGTTTATCAAGTGCCAAGGTGTTCAGTGAAGAGCTGGGACTTTCGTCTTTTCTTAAAGACTGAGAGCGACTCTGCAGATCGAACAGAGTTTGGTAACTCGTTCCATCTCCGGGGAACCACAGAGGAGAAGAGTCTAGCTATTGATGGTTCTATATGTACAGGTAACATTTTTTATGCATCCCATATTTGTCTATAAGTCCTTAGAAAGGACCTGATATGTGACTGTAATTACTTACAAAGTACTATTTGGGTATTATTCATAGGGAAAATGGAGACAGTTTTTACTTAGTACATGTAAGTTACTGTAAAGGAAAACTTTCATTCAAGGCTTTTTACTCCACCCAAAAGTGTAACTGTAGCATCACTTCTTGAAAAACTCAAATTGGCATATTAATCCATATTCTGTATGCCCCCACAGCGTCTTTATTTAGTGAAATAGTCTTTTCCAGGAACCGCACACAAGTAAATGAAGGTATTACAGAACCCATAAAATGCCCAGTGTGTCTTACGTTCAGTGTCATAAAGAGAGCTGTCAGAGCACGTCCTGTTCCTGCGCTGACTTGACCTTTGAGCTCCACTCAAATACTCCTTAAGCACGCCTGACCTGAGAGGGGGAAAGAAGAATGATAAAAGCTAAAATAGGAAACTTCCTGCTCTCGTTCAGCATAATTGCAGAGTATGTATACATGCATGTACATACATAGATATATGTATACATAGATACATGCATGTGTGCATATGTGTATGTATATATACACACACGTATTTATGTGAGTATGTATATACATGTATGTGTATGCATATATGTATGTAAGTATATGCATGTATACACACATATGTAAGAATGTATGCATTTATACACATGCATGTATGTATATACATGTGTGTATGTATGTAAGTAAGCATGTATATACACGTGTATGCATGTATACACATGAATGTATATGTACACATATATGTATGTATATATGTTTGTATACACATGGATGGTTATGTACACATGTATGTGTGTACATATGTAGGTATGTATACATGTATACACATGGATGTATATGTACACATGTATGTGTGTACGTATGTACGTATGTTTGTAAACACATGTATGAATGTATATGCGTGCATATGTTAGTATGTATGTAAGTATGTATGCCTGTATACACATGGATATATATGTACACATGTATGTAGGTGTGTTTATATACACATGTATGTATGTATATACATGTGTGTTTGTATGTATGTATACACATGAATGTATATGTACACATGTATGTGTGTACATATGTATGTATGTATGTATGTATGTATGTATGTATATGCGTGCGTATGTTAGTATGTATGTATGTATACACATGTATGTATGCATGTATATATGGATGTATTTCTGTATATACATGTGTGTACATATGTAGGTATGTATGTATTTTTATTCATGAATATATATATATATACACATGTATGTATAGACATGTATGTTTGTATACACATGTATGTGTGTATACCCATGTATGAATGTAGGTATGTTTGTGTATACATGTATGTATGTATGTATGTATGTATGTATACACACATGTTGGCATGTTTGTGTATACATGTTTGTATGTAGGTATGTTTGTGAACACATGTATGCATGTTTGTATGTGTACACATGTATTTATGTATGTATATTTGTGAACACATGTATGTATGTATGTAAATTTGTGAACACATGTATGTTTGTATACACATGTATGTATGTGTACCCATGTATGAATGTATGTTTGTATGTGTACACATGGATGTATGTAAACACATGTATGTATGTAAGTATGTTTGTGAACACATGTATGTATGTAAACAGATGTATGTATGTATACATTTTTATACATGAATGTATATGTACACATGTATGTATGTATGTATGTATGTGAACACATACATGTATGTATGTATGTATACACATTTATGAATGTATGTATGTATGCATTTTTATACATGAATGTATATGTACACATGTATGTATGTATGTATGCATGCATTTTTATACATGAATGTTTGTGAACACATGTATGTATGTATGTATACCCATGTATGTATGTAAACAGATGTATGTATGTATGCATTTTTATACATGAATGTGTATGTACACATGTCTGTATGTATGTATGTATACATACATGTTGGCATGTATGTTTGTATGTAAACAGATGTATGTATGTATACCCATGTAGGAGTGTATGTTTGTATGTAAGCACATGTATGGAAGTATGATTGTGAACATATGTATGTATGTATATGTTTGTGAACACAAACATACATGTATGTATGTATGTATGCATTTTTGTGAACACATGTATGTATGTATACCCATGTATGAATATATGTATGTATGCATTTTTATACATTAATGTATATGTACACATGTATGTATGCATGTATGTATGTATGTTTGTGAACACATTTTTATATTATTTTAAGTCTGAAATTGATATGGATTCATAAATTGTTAATCTACTGTATTCAAAGCCTATATACAGTATATCTCCATAATATTTATTTTATTTTCATGAACTGCAGAGAGAAAGTGTCAGATACTGCATGCAGCCACATACAATAAAAATATTAATATAGGCTACTTTGTGTGTTCAGCTATATGTGTGTAAGTGGTCTGTGAGACTGTTTATTTTTAATGATCTGTGTGAACAACATGATTCATGCAAACATCCAGTGACGGCAAACAGAGAAATAATATGTCAGCCTTGTTCACTGTGCTCAAAAGCACCGCGTTCAGTACGAGCAAAGTTTTTCAACTGACTTCATATCACCAGCCAAACTAAGAGCAATCAGACGGTAAGAAAAAATAAAAATAAAAAATCAAGAGTATGTAATTCAAGAATCAAAAAAATCGGCTATGCCTTATTAAATGGACCGTGTACGTTACGAGAGATGTGCAGAGACGTGTCTGTGTAGGGAGGGGCGGGCGCTGTGTGTGACTGGCCAATCACAGAGCGCGAAGACAGTCAGTTACACAATGAGGAT
>JBBMOC010000097.1:731960-749804 GCA_037975185.1 Centropyge bicolor | reverse complement strand
TATAGCGACTGCCCTATAGTCGCTCGTGCATGGGTGTGGGAGACTGTTTTTGACGCGCTCTCAAACAAAACCATACAATTGCCTCATTTGGGTGATGTTCCCGTTTAATGAGCAAAATGGTTACAACATGGATATGATGAAAAAATATACTGATGCCTGGATGATGAGACGATGCTGAAAGACAAAAGGTTAGGTTAAGTGAGCCGGGCGAGCGGTAAAAACCGCATGACCTTCCACCCCATGCTTCCTCCTTTACCTCCACCTGTGACGTGATTATATAGAAGAAAGCCACACTGCCACCTGTGGAGACCCAATGCAAACCCACAAAAACAAACAGACGTGGCTCCTACATGTAACTTGTTTTCCTGATAGTACTACAACATGTCTCATATATTAAAAAGAATCAGACATGTGGTGTCATTAAATCTGGAGATATAGAGAGCCAAAAGTGCTACCATGGACAAACACACATTCCAGGAAGCCATATTTGGCATGTCATGAATCTGCACATAGGTCACATAGAAACCTCTCCTTCTGTTCATTCTATCAAAGAATCATGTGTGAAAATGTGAAGCATTTAGTGTGAACAGTTCAAAAGTTATTAGCCATCAAACTATGGGTGTTTGATTGTAACACTGGTTTCTATGCTAAATGTGGGGCCATGCCAACTTTTTGGAGGCTTCATATCTCTGAAACTAGTGGAGATACTGGCCTGAGATTTTGCACAGCAGTTTTTAGTAATAAGGACATTAAACGGTCTGGGGTTTGCAAGGTGTTGCAATGCTGCCTCCTGAAGGCCATAGTTAATAGTAATTCATGAATTCAGTAAACATGACATCCATGCTTTAAATACTTACATCAAAGTGTGTTAAATGTGGGTTTAACAGGAAGTAAAGTCTAATAAAAATTAAATAGCCAGCCTTAAAGGATGATCTTTTTAATCTGTCCTGTAATTTCTCTTGCAAACTCTAAGGTGTTTGTTCTCTATAGATTTTTTTGTTTTACTGTTTTAATTTTTACGGTATTGTTATTGTTTATTCTAATTTTTGTTTGCTGCTTAACATTGTTTTTCTTTACATGAGAAGTGCTCCACAAATAAAACATGTATGTGTGTTTTAATTTACCTGTCAAAGCTGTATGTTCCAGGGTGACTGATGGACCTCTTCATCTGGGGAAGCAGACAGAAGAGAAGACATTTGCTTGAGTTTCATGACACTTGCAATGAAAAAATATCTGCATGTAATAAAAAAGTGAAAAATCCTGCATGAAAATGGTCATTAATATCTACATGTTCGCCTACAGCTCCACAACTCCTTAACTTTTGTTGCTTCTCAAGAAATGGGTGTCATTTCTACTAACAGAGAATTTACTAATCTCAATTTCTTTCTTAAAAATATACAATAAACAAAAATAAACAAGGTTCATTGAATAAGAGGGTGTTTGACTGGTACTGTAAATGTGTGGAGTGTGAAACTGAGAAACTGAACATTGCCGAGAAGCAGCACTGAGATTTAGTTGGCTTGCCTGAACAGTGGAAATGGTTAAAAGAGGTTTTAACTTTTTTATCAAAGGCAAAAATGTGTTTAAAAGGTCAATAAAAAAAAAGACATTTCTTAACACTAACATTTTGACTGCAGCCTTTTTTATGGTTAATTTTCCACACTGAGAAGATGAAGTATGTTTCTGTATTTACCCTTTCAGGAGGTCGGAGGTCAGGGGTCAGACTCTGGTTGGCCAGGGTCATACACTCCTCCAAAGTCCTGATGAAGGTTGCACAGGTTGCACTGAGCAGAGAAGCCTGGAGAAAGAATATAATCACCTGTAACTACACCACTCACACTTTAGTACAAGAGTTACAGAAGTCAAAGACACAAATGTGATAGAAAAATGTGACACAATTAGATTGGGGTAAATAGAGGATGTGTTACCTCAGAGGTGGGCGTGGCCTCTGTGTCGGCAGTGTGCTGTGATTGGATTGTTTGGACCTGCTGGACGAGGAGGTCACAGTACAGGCGAAGTTCAGACATCTTCGTCTTCAGACAGTCGGGACCTGGCAACGGACAGTCACACACGCACACACATGCACACAAACAAAACATTAACGTCATAACGTTTAACATTCATAATGACGTAAATCTGCAGTCAGAAATATTCAGTGAGTCAAACAGAGAAGCAAATCTCTATGTTATGTTAGCTAAACCTCAGTGTTATTTTCACTTCTCCATTAATAAGACGTAATAACCAGCCAGTAGCTCGACACTTCCTTCACATTTAAAAAGTATTACAGCCTTACTTTTATTGCTACATTGTGGATTTATCATGTGAGCTGTTGTAGTAAGTTACAGATAATTCTCTCACCCTCCCCTCTTTTTTTACCTTGTCTTTTTATCTACCTGTCACAGCATTTCAACACCAGCTTTTTTATCTTTGGTAAATACCACTTTAAGACACAATGAACTGATTTTACCTGTTTTTTTTCTAATTGTTATAATGACCTGCTTCGGCTAAAATGACTTCTTTTAAAATAGAAATGTGCAACAAAAACATGCTTTTGCTCTATAACCTGGCGCACACTGTCTTTGTGAGCGTATGAGATACCTCAGCAGTGGCAACACAAAGGGTTTCAATTTGCCTTTAGATTTTTGATGAAAACTTCACACAATAAAATATTACCACAACTATTAAGAGGATACATTTAAAGATAAGTCACTTTCTAAACTGTCTTACAACAGGTGTTTTTTTCCTATTTGAAAATAATTTGCTGACACACACAGCATCAGACAGACAGAAATTCATAGTGCATCTTTGTACCTTTGTGTTTGTGACTGTCCAGAGTTCCAGCTTTGGACGAACCTAAAGCCACCAACCACCTCTGTCTCTCTGCAGCGTTCACAGCTCGGACGTAGAAATGCTGCTCACCGGGGATTATCAACTCGAGACGTGTTGGATCTGTCGGATGAACTGAAATATAAGACATGAACAGTGTTTCTGTTTATAGCACCATTACACAGGTGAAGTCATCTGCCAGACACTTTAAACAGCCATCTAACCTTTAATGTCACACACAGACATCTTGATGGATCCCTTGCTTCCTTTACCAACATCGTCCTCACTGTCATAGTAAGAGATGACTCCATTCTCCAAGACGAACCAGCGCGGCTGCCAGCCTGAAGACAGGAAACAAACTCAAAACTCAATTACCTGTGTCTTTGGGTGGAGAGACCAAATAAAAGACCAATAAAGAAAAAAACATTTAAGTGTACATTTTCCACATGAATTTTAAGCATTACTCCAAAGAATCAGGAGATATTTCAAAAAACAGATCCTGTGGTTGCAACTAATTATTATTTAATTCACTCTGAACATTCTTTTCTCAATTAACACTTAAATGAATCTTCAGCTGAAGGAAAAATAAGAAAGGAAAATATACTTTTACTAACTAATAAGGCTGTAAATAAGTTTCCTGTGAAGATATACTGTATGTACATAGGTGCATGTGTTTATCTAACTTATATCCACTGTGATCTTTGATTCCAGTTTTGTAGGCAATAAAATGCACATTTCATAGCACTTGAATTTTCCCCCTTTATTTCAATATATGCATGTCTCTTTGACTCTTCTGTATCATGTGATCTCTTGCTCAAAGTAAAATTAAAAGATTTACTTCCTCCTCAAAGTGCAGTAAAAGCTGGGGAGTGTTCACATGACACTCATTTCATTCAGAGATGACAGAAAGAAAGTTATAGTTGGACTCATTACAGTCATGAGCAGAGGATATTTTGTCCCCTGACTTTATTATTTATAGACATGCCATTAAGGTCAAATACCACTATGGCCCCTGTTGCTGTGGGTGGATTTTCATGTGGCTCTACAGTCGTGTGTTGCTGTCAGTTTTCCTGTCAACAACATATAACTTAATGCAATGTCATTAGCTGCAGGTTAAATATATGTTGAAATAAAAAGAAGTGAAGTGATACTGAGATTGATGATGGTATGTAACGAGCGATTGGAGTTTGATGCTAAAACTGGTCAGTAGTATAATTTATAACTAAATAAAGCTAAATGGTATATTAACAGCTTGGATACATTCAATAACCATTCAATCTGATCAGCAGCTAGCTAGCATGTCGTAGCCTTAAAATACAAATATTAGCTTGCTAGCTCCGGTTGTTGTCACTGTTTACAGGCAGAAAGTTGGCTAAAACATCAGTTACACAGTGAGACAGACGACTCACCTGTCATGTAATTCGTCCATTTGTACAAAATCCCCTCCATGGTTTCACCTTTACATCAGCTAATTTAGCCTGTTAGCTTGTGGCTGTCGCTCGGCAGGCTAACTAAAGCAGCGAGCTAGCACACGGCCGCTGTAGCGTTAGCTTAAACTAGCTCTGTGTCTGTTAGAAAATAAAGCGCATGGTGAGAAGCTACTTCTCTGAAAATGTGTGAACCGTGTGTGGTTTGTGAGCTGAGAGTCTCTGTTGGCAGGATAACGTCATGCTGAGGGTTTGTTTGTGCTGAGCTGGTCTTAAACTGAGCAGCTAACTTGTGGTCTGTCAGCTGATGGAGAAAAAAATGTCAACAAAACAGCAGCTTGTCTACGGAAACCTGCTGAGGACATTTGACAAGGCGAACATTTAAAAAAGTATTACTACTACTACCACCACTACTAGACTACTACTATAATGTGGTTGAGGGGAGTATTCAATGTCTTTACTCAAGTAAAAGTATTAATAACACATTTAACACTGCAAACCCCGTGAACAATTATTAAATATAAAATCAGAATTATTGAAACAATAAAAAAGGAAAAATCCTCACATTTGAGAAGTTTGAACCATGAAATGTTTCTCTGTTATTAACTGATTAATATTGATCAGACAGATGTTGACTACTGTGCACACCAACTCAACAGAGTAGTTGATTTTAAAGACATGGATCCTGCCAAAGTACTAAGATTTTTATATCAAATCTATAATGTTATACTCCACTACATTTCAGAGAGAAGCATTGTACTGTTTACTATAATTATCTGACAGCTTAGGTTTCTAGTTACTTTACCAATGAAAAGTTTCTGCACACCTGTGTTTTCAGTCACCACCTGCTCAGGTGAAGCTGGGTGGAACTTTGCTGGGAATTATGGGATGTTACCACAGAACTATCTGCACTACAGTTGTCTTTTTTTTTTTTCTAAGAAAGGTTCCTGACTGAGTGAACTGACCAGCAGCCATGATAAGCGCTGGTCAGATTCAAAATCATCCCACATTAAAAGCTATATAATTGCTGATACAGGTCCATTCATTCAGGAGCTGCAGATGTTGGCCTTCCAGATGCGGCCTCGGGCGCCACCTACAGCCTGTGGTGGATGTGTGGATCTGAAACGTGACGGACTGGACTGATCTGGGAACAGGGGGGTCGTACTCACATCATCACAGAAAACCTCTCGCATCAGGTCCACGTGTTTTTCTAGTTGTGCGCAGTTTCAGCTGTTTCCGCTGTTGCCCTGACGACTGTGACGTCAGCGCGTCCGCTCCATGGTCTGCTCCCTGTCTGGGTGGTTTAGTTTCACTTTCAAGCGGCTCCTCGAGTCAAACCTTTTTCTCTCATCTGAAGGTTTGTAAGCTTCAATTTTTATTCTACTTCGTGTTTGATTTTAGTTTTCAGTTCAGTTTGCGGCTGGTTTCCAGAGAGAGATTCAGTTTAACTCTCATTGTTTTATAAATGTTTAGTTTCAGTATTTGTTATGAATAGGCGGGGGGCGGGGGGCGGGGGGGTCACTATAATGTTGTGATATTTGTCCGGGGCAAGATTGAAGAAGTTCAGAAATAGTGTTACTAGTATTACTTTATTTATGAAGGTCTCAGAATCATGTAGAAACTCAGGTCTTACTAAAACATGATGCCTCCTCGTATTTGTTGTGTTGACAAATTTGACCAAATTGACAAAAAAACAAAAGACATTTCCTGTGTGTTTTAATTTTATTCTAGTTTTTTAAACACAGACTGTCATTTCAAAATGCACTTCAAGTGTGAAAAGAATACTAATACATGTTGTTGTATTATTATATTACTGAACGATTACTGATGCAATAATATATAATCAGTACTTTAATGTTGTATTTTGTGCAGTTTTGGCTCCTTCAGTGTAAAAGCCTGGGTTCTACTTTAGAAATTAATCACATGTTTGAACATGTGAAGTAATCATTAACTAAAGCTAAAGATAAGTTTAGTGCAGAAAAAGTACAAGATGTACCTCTGAAATGTGTAGTGTGTACAAGTATAAATGTTCAAGTAAAGTACTTTGTAATGTACTTTCCAGCAGTGGCCTGTAACATGTACAGGTCCTAACGTGTTCACATATAGGCTTGTACAGGTTTCAGCACGAGGCCAGTTTTACATGAACTGAACATGGAGTGTAACAGTCATGCTTGTATCACAGTGTTATGTACTAGTATGTCAAAAAAATACACGCAGGAAGCCCAAGAGCTGAAGTGAAAGCTTCGGTTGACGTTGTGTGATCTGGTGGTGATGCAACGCTTTAACCTCTGAACTGACACTCTGTCACTTTCACACTGAAAATCAGGAAACACTTCAAGTTTCACACAAAGTCTTTTCTTGTATTTCTTCATCCAAACATTCATGTGACAGTTTGATCCACAAAACTCTCATGACTGATCACTTCTGTCAGGATTCAATCAATAGCTTGATGAAAATGGTCGAACAGCTCAATGACAGCTGTGCATCTCATGATAATAAGAAGAACTATTATATGCCGAATCTGTTAAAGTCCTGATTCAGAATCATTGCAGAACAATCATGAATGAATGAATGAATGATCTGCTTGTTCAGCAAAAGAGGAATTTGTCTACAGAGACATTACAGTAGACAGAGATACTGTCACATCAGATCAGTGCATTACTCATTCAGAGGGAAGCTGTGAGTCATGTTTGGCTGCCACACAAAGTCATATTCACTTTCTTTCTCCATGAAGCAGAGCAGGAAAATCCTCTTCACCAACACATTCACACAGTACAAACACTCATACCACACTGCACAAATACTTCATTACAAGCCATTGGTCCTGCATTGAAAAAGTGCAATCAGGAAAAAGTACTTAAAGTATTAAAAGTGAAAGTACTCAATGCAGTAAAATATCCCATTCGACTATTATTATTTATTATATAATTAGATTATTATTACTCGTGCATTGTCCGAACCATTGTGAATGAATTACAGTCAGTATAATTATCAGTTATCCCTGGTGGTCTAGTGGTTAGGATTCGGCGCTCTCACTGCCGCAGCCCGGATTCGATTCCCGGTCAGGGAACTGCGTTTTTCATGAATTTCCCCAATGGGGGAAGAATTATCTTAAAGCATTTGTTCCATTTGAGACTAATTGTTTGAGCTCTACTTGTATTGTTGGGCAGTTTAGTTGATAACAAAACTTCATATTTTATAAACTCGTCATATTTTGTATGTAAAAATCTTAATCTGTAAAGTAACCAGTAACTATCTCTGTCAGATGAATGCAGTGCAGTAGAAGTATAAAGTAGCATGAAAAGGAAATACTCAAAGTACAAGTACCTGAAACATCTAGATAACTGCTCTCATGTTTCTTAGTCAAAGCTCATGTGACGTCGTGTTGAGGAGAGAAATGTGTCTGGATTAATGATGCGTCATTAAGAGGCTTCGACCGAATCTGATCGAGTCCAGAATGATGTCATTTCCTTTGACTCTTCTCTGTCTGTGACTCCATCACATGCAGGTTCAAACACGAGACAGCTTTTAAAGGTGAGCGACTCCTGTGTTTGTTGTGTAAATGTTCTGAAGTAATGAGGCGGAGAGAGAAGCACTGAGAGACTGTTCATGATCCCACAACCTCCTCGAGCATCACATGGATCCAGCTCTGCTCTCACTGCTCACACATGAAGCTGCGGAGTCTCTGGGAGCTGATGCCACTTCAGCAGCTGCTTCCAAGGTAACATGATTGATCCGAGATTATTGGACTCGCTGCCACTTATTGCTCTGAGTGGACAAAGTGAACTTGGCAAAAGAGGAACATTTCAAATGTTGCACAGCTTTTCAAAAGGAGTCAGATGGAAGAGAAACATGATCTCAATCCCAAAGAAAAGGCAGCAGGAAGCTTCTTCCTGTAGCCTGCAAACAAGCATTAGACTTAGACGGGACACTGCAGCTCAGTGTCACCAACATTTCTGCTCCGCCTGTTGGATGAGATAATCTGTCCCACAGGTGCTTGTCATGTGACCGAGAGCAATGACAAGACGTAATGTCAGCTCCTTCCCGGCAGGTTTGTTCGCGCCAAGGCGTGGCCTCTGATATGAATCTGTGTGAAGACAGAGAAGAGGGAGTCCTTCTCTCTAAACCCAGTCTGTGTGAGGAGCAGGACTTCCAGACTAAAGCTCAGAGGTGAGACGAGGATCTGTAACAGAACTCAGCACTCAAACCACTGAACCATCATCAGTCAGACTCAAAGTTCTATCTGTGTTGTGTTGAAGCCCAGAGCAGCAGCAGCAGCTCACAGCAGACTCACCTGGACCTGAATCCGAGCCTGAATCCGAGCCTGAAGACAGCGACTTATCCATGATAAGTTATGCATCAATGGAGCCCCCGCTTGTTTTCAGACAGTCTGCTGATGGAAGGTAAAACTGACAAAAAGTCACACAAAGTTAGTTTTTGTCTGTGTTTAAATGAACCATTCACCGGGGCTGATTCTGTTTCAGGGTCCTGCAGAAGAGGCCAGACTCTCCTGGACCCAGCTGCCTGTCCTGCAGGAGCACCCAGTCCAAGGAGTGTGAAATCCTCTTCAAAGGACGGCCCCCGTCTCCTGACCTGAAGTAACTGACCATAAGAATCAGGGTTACTCTAGAAAAAACAACATGTCAACCACATGTTTGTATCTGTTGTGTCTCTGTCATAGAGAGGGTGGAGACATATTGTTTAATTATGGAGATAATGGACAGTCTCTCCTGAAGACGGTCAGCTGTTCACATTAACAGAAATTGTTGTGTTAATACTGAAAAAAGAGAACTGAGACAGAAATTTAAACCCTGCAGGAGTTCAAGCTCTCACTGTTCCCTCAGTGTCACAACGTCTGACTCACTTGTTTTTATTTCACTCAGTCAGCCTCAGCGGCCTCAGTCACCTGACTCCTACACCTGCTCACCTGTTCCTCATTACCCAGTTACCCCCCCCACCCCACCCCCACCCCGTACCCGTCTATCTCCTCCTCTTCCTGGTCAGACTGTGCCTTTGCTTAACAGCCTCTGAAATGTGAAACCTGAACCTCGACCTACATCTGTGCCTGCACCTGCCTGTGTGTTTCACCTGTGGACTCTCAGCTCCTTCTCTTCAAACTTTCTGCCTTTGCTTAGAAGCATTTGCATCTTCACCTAAAAAGAAAAATCCCTGAACTCTTCCTGTATGTCCAGCTGTCTGTAGTTGGGTCCTTTCCCTGGTTGCCTTGTACTAACCTGCCAGGCAGTCTGGGAGCTGCCCAGAACAACCAGTCTGAGTGTGATTCACTCTTCTGAAGAATCACTTCATGGACCTTTACCTTGCACTTAATGTGTGTTATTTCCTCCACAGAGTCGATGAGGACAGCTCGGAGGTTCCTGGTGGTCAATCTTCACGGCAGCACGAACCACACCTGGACTCTATATTTATGGTCTGTACATGTACAACAACTACTCTTACATCTATTACACAGTAATCTCAGTACTGTACTTTTAAGACCAGTGGATTTTCCAGTCTGTCCAAATGGACCTGATGTTTGGTGTCATGATTTTAGCTTAATTGTGTCATTCATATGTTTTTCTGTTCCAGCGGCTGGAGGAGAGTATTGTTGCTTTTATGAAGAACGAGCTGAAGAAGATGAAGAAGATTTTGAGCTCAGATTACTCAGCATGCTCAGAGAGTGATGGGGAGGATGAGGAGGTGTTGGACCCTGAGGAGGAAGAGCAGAGGAGGAGGAGCAGAGAGGCATTTCTGAAGATCACCCTGAACTCGCTGAGGGGGATGAAGCAGAAGGAGCTGGCTGACTGTCTGCAGACCAGTAAGAGGATTTCTATTATGACTTCACACACTGGATAAATGGGGAATTTACTTATGTCTTAAGTGATGGATTAAAGTAAGTTAATGGCCTCATTCTCTGAGGAAGTCAACTGTTGAAATACTCTCTTGTTGTGTGTTCACTCAGGATATCCTGTCCCAGCTTGTTTCCAGCATAAGCTGAAATCTGACCTGAAGGAGAAGTTCCAGTGTGTGTTTGAGGGGATCGCCAAAGCAGGAAACCCAACGCCCCTGAATCAGATCTACACAGAGCTCTACATCACAGAGGGGGGGACCGGAGAGCTCAACAATGAGCACGAGGTCCGACAGATTGAAACAGCTTCCAGGAAACCAGACAGACCGGAAACAACAATCAGACACGAAGACATCTTCAAACCCTCACCTGGAAGAGTTCAGCCAATCAGAACAGTGATGACGAAGGGCGTGGCCGGCATCGGGAAAACAGTCCTAACACAGAAGTTCACTCTGGACTGGGCCGAGGACGCTGCCAACCGGGACGTCCACTTCATGTTTCCACTGACCTTCAGAGAGCTGAACGTGCTGAAGGAGAGAAGCTTCAGCTTGGTGGAACTGATTCATCACATCTTTACCGGAACCAAAGACGCAGGAGTCTGCAGGTTTGAAGAGTTCAAGGTCGTGTTCATCTTCGACGGTCTGGACGAGTGTCGACTTCCTCTGGACTTCCAACACAACCAGGTCCTGACTGACGTCACAGAGTCGACCTCAGTGGATGAGCTGCTGACCAACCTCATCAGGGGGAATCTGCTTCCCTCTGCTCGCCTCTGGATAACCACACGACCTGCGGCGGCCAATCAGATCCCTCCTGAGTGTGTGGACATGGTGACAGAGGTCAGAGGCTTCACTGACCCGCAGAAGGACGAGTACTTCAGGAAGAGGTTCAGAGATGAGGATCAGGCCAACAGGATCATCTCCCACATCAAGACGTCCCGAAGCCTCCACATCATGTGCCACATCCCCGTCTTCTGCTGGATCACTGCCACAGTCCTGGGCGACGTGCTGAGGACCAGAGAGGGAGGGGAGCTGCCCAAGACCCTGACTGAGATGTACATCCACTTCCTTGTGGTTCAGTCCAAACGGAAGAACGTCAAGTATGACGGAGGAGGTGCGACGGATCCACACTGGAATAAAAAGAGCAGGAAGATGATGGCGTCTCTTGGAAAACTGGCTTTTGAGCAGCTGCTCAAAGGAAACCTGATCTTCTATGAATCAGACCTGAGAGAGTGTGGCATCAATGTCAGAGCCGCCTCGATGTACTCAGGAGTGTTCACACAGATCTTCATAGAGGAGCGAGGCCTGTACCAGGACAAGGTGTTCTGCTTCGTCCACCTGAGCGTTCAGGAGTTTCTGGCTGCTCTTCATGTCCATCTGACTTTCATCAGCTCTGGAGTCAATCTGCTGTCCAAAGAACAATCAACCTCCAGGAAGTCTGAGACAAACAAACCTGCACAGACAGACTTCTATCAGAACGCTGTGGACCAGGCCTTACAGAGTCCAAATGGACACCTGGACCTGTTCCTCCGCTTCCTCCTGGGCCTTTCACTGCAGACCAATCAGACTCTCCTACGAGGTCTGCTGACACAGACAGGAAGTAGCTCACAGGCCAACGAGGGGACAGTCCAGTACATCAAGAAGAAGATCAGTGAGAATCTGTCGACAGAGAAAAGCATCAATCTGTTCCACTGTCTGAATGAGCTCAACGATCACTCTCTGGTGGAGGAGATCCAGCAGTTCCTGAGGTCAGGACGTCTCTCCACAGACAAACTGTCTCCTGCTCAGTGGTCGGCTCTCGTCTTCATCCTACTGTCATCAGAAAAAGACCTGGACGTGTTTGACCTGAAGAAATACTCAGACTCAGAGGAGGCTCTTCTGAGGCTGCTGCCGGTGGTCAGAACCTCCAACAGAGCTCTGTACGTCCAGAGACAGCTGCAGTTACCTGTCACATGTGAATAAATCTGTTGTATTTTCAATAGGAGAGAAAAAACCTCACGACTTTATTTTCCCTTTTTACTATCTTCTTCAGACTGAGCGGCTGTAACCTCTCAGAGAGAAGCTGCAGAGCTCTGTCCTCAGTTCTCAGCTCCCAGTCCTCCGGTCTGACAGAGCTGGACCTGAGCAACAACAACCTGCAGGATTCAGGACTGAAGCTGCTGTCTGCTGGACTGGAGAGTCCACACTGTGCTCTGAAGACTCTGAGGTCAGGATCCGTCAGCCTGCTCACCGCTTCCTTAAAATCACTTCATTACATACGGCATCAGTACTGTGGTACTGCAGTACTGCAGTGCCCCTCCAGGCCTGTGATGTGTGTGTCGCTGTGTGTTTGCAGGCTGTCAGGCTGTCAGATCACAGAGGTGGGCTGTGCCTCTCTGGCCTCAGCTCTGAGCTCCAACCCCTCCCATCTGAGAGAGCTGGACCTGAGCTACAACCATCCAGGAGACGAGGGCGTGAAGCAGCTGTCTGCCGGACTGAAGGACCCGCGCTGGAGACTCAACACCCTCAGGTACACAGACACCTGCTGCAGCCACAGTCTGACACAAACACGCCGAGGTCACCGAACTGTGTGTGTCCTGACACGCTGCCAGGCGTCGTGGTGGACCAACGTGTGTCAGCGTTTGTGGCCTCATAGTAAAAACTAGTGCAGGATATTTTGATAAAACATCAACATCATAAGTTTCTTCATGCTAAGATATTATAACAAAGCTAACACTGTCAATACAACAACACAGCGACACGATTTACTTTTGTTGATTTGTTTTGGAGAATGAGACTAATTCACGAGACAATAGTGTTGACACTGAGCTCGCTCTCTAAGGAAATATAACACAAGCTGTGTTTTCCATTAGCTCTGTCACTTGTTGTGCAGAATGTGCTTTTCTTTCACTTGTTGTATTGTCTAGTGGATGCAATGCTCTCTCTTCATGAAGAGCTCTGAGCTGATGTCCCCCTCACATCTTAAACTGGACCCTGATATGGGGTTCGTGTCTTTGTCACCTTTTTCACCTCTGACGAGTTTGCATCCCAGAATAATAAGTGATACATGTGAAGTGAAGAGAAACACAAAGCTCTGTGTGAGAGCGAAGTCGTGTCCATGTTTCCAGGCTGAAGGTCAATGTGCTGCTTTGACCCTCCTTCTCTTCTCAGGGTGGAGCCCGGTGGAGCCCAGTGGTTGAGACCAGGTGTGAGGAAGTGTAAGTGGTTTTACATCAGATTCATGAAAACAGAGCAGCACACGTTCAAGCATTCAAACACTCTCCACGGTGTCTTTGTCTCCGTCAGATTTCTGTCAACTCACACTCGACGCCAACACGATAAACCGAAAGATCGACCTGTCTGCCGACGGGAGGACGATGTCTCACGTGGAGGAGGATCAGTCTTATCCCGATCATCCGGACAGATTCGACTACTGGCCTCAGCTGCTGTGCACAGACGGCCTGACTGGTCGCTGTTACTGGGAGGCCGAGTGGAGCGGGCGGCTTCACGTGGCCGTGACCTACCGAGGAATCAGCCGGAAGGGGAACGGATACGAGTGTTTGTTTGGAAGGAACGATCAGTCCTGGAGTCTGGTCTGCTCTGACTCCATCGGCTACTCCGTCTGGCACAATAACAAAGCCACGTACATCACCACCTCCTCCTTCTCCTCCGCCTCCGACAGGGTAGCGGTGTACGTGGACTGGCCTGCCGGGATTCTGTCCTTCTACAGGGTCTCGTCCGAGGCGCTGGTCCACCTCCACACCTTCAGCACCACATTCACTGAGCCTCTGTATCCGGGCTTCAGGTTCTGGTCTGACAGGCCGGGCTCCACGCTGTCCCTGTGTTCTCTGGAGGAGGGGGGGGCTTTCTCACCGCTGCTCACATAGTTCAGTCTGAAGAGGATCACACACACCTGCAGGGGGGGGTCCCTGAGCTGGACTGGACTCTCGGGGGCTGAGAGCTCTCTGGGATTTGTGGTGTTGCAGATGAAGGTCGATGTAATTGCCTGAAATGAGCCACAATGTTAGAGGTGTGAAAATATTAGTCTAAGACTGAACTTTGTCATGTTGACAAAATTGTCTCTGTGAAGGAAAATATGTTGGAACAAGAGTCTTTTAGGATCAAACTCAGCATCTGTGGAAAACATTTATAACTTGTGAAGAGTCGGTTTGATATGAACAAACTAAACTCATTGTCTTTAGTTATTGTATAAAATTGTAAAAGTTTGCGATGACGCCTTGTTCACTTACTTCCGTTCATCATTGACTGTGTGGTCAAATACAAAGATTTTAATTTTCAAAACATAGACACGGGAACTGTAAACCAAAGTCCTGATCAAGAGTCAACTCACCTGTTCAGAGCGTTGGTTGATTTTCAAACAGCACATATCAGATATGAAGGCAGAAACTAACGACGAGCTGAAAGAGTCCAAAGGTTGTTTGAAATGATTTGAGAGGAATCTGCAGGTTCAAGGACTGACAAAAATCTCTTCCGTTAAAAAGGCGAACTTCTGGAGCAGCTGTACTGAGGAAAGCAATAGATATATAAAGAATAAAAGTTCAAATACTAAAAAACTGTTATATTGTTATATGTATATTATATTGTACTGTTATATTATGTTTACATATTTGTACATCTGGACATGCTTCATATATTTTTTTGTTCTCAATCAGCATGTGTCATTTGTATGAACAATATAATAATGTGTTTTGTTTGCTCGGAGAGATGAAGTCATACCAGCTGTGTCTTGAGACTGAGATACCGTAAATCTTATGAAGGTAAAAGTACTGTAACATTAAAGAAATTTTGTAAAAGTAAAAGTACATGTGTAAAATGTTGAGTGATATATGATACCACTGTTAAAATAAAGAACACTTATCTAACCAACTCTGTCTGTCTGTAATGAAATATAATTATACAGGCAAATTAATATGAAAAGGTTAAAAAAAAAAAGGCAAACATTTTTTACTAACTTTTGGAAAACTAAATGTTTGCATGTGCTGATTTTTTCCTAGGGGTGACCCAGCATGTTAAACAAGAAGGAGCCGAGACCTCACACGAATATGTCAAATAATATAAGTAATAATGATCCAGGTTTCATAATTCTTAATCTCTCTTTATTGCATTAGAACATACATTTCTCATATATATCTATATATATATTTTATAAATGTGAATTTGTACACTACAATCTTTTATTGTAACATGTTAGAAAATACTCGTAACGCTCCAAAAACATAGCACTAAAAACAGTTACTAAACAATGATTATTACATTTCCTCGTTTTTGTTTTGGCCACCAAGAACAGAAAAACAAGATGGCGGAGATGAAACCGTCAATCGGGAGAGGAGGGGACCACAGTCGGACACAGGCGGTTGCAGTTTTTAGTGGCAGCCATTTTGTAACCGAACAGACGGGGACGAGGGGAGAGGGTCTGTCACAAGTGGTGGAGAGAGGAGGGGAAATATGAGGGACAGGGAGCATCAAGCGAAGCCACATGGGAAGGCTGAGTCAGAGCAGCCTCCACAAGCCGTTCTCCAGTGAGAGTGAAGGATTTAGAGTCCTGCTCGGTTACTGTCGGGCCGGCATCACTTAGCAATACCCTTCATCTGAACACGGAATTCAATTTGATTTTACTGTCAGTCCCACTGAAAACGAACGACCCAGCTCTGCAGCTCCGAGCAGGTTTCAGCTCATCGTTTTAACCTTCTAGGCTGAAACATAAAATCAAAGGCCACAAACTCACACAAGCCAATTAAACTCTCCCTGCTCAGCCAAAAGGTGGCTGAATATTTAGCATCATCCTTTTCTCAGGAGTCAGTGGAGCAAGCCAGTTATAGAATGTTTCCTATCTTCTGGATATGTAAGATTGTTTGTGATCATGTTGACATATACTCATCTTTTCCACCACAGAAGTTTTGACGTAGCTCACACATTGATGCCAACACCATCATCCAGATACTTGATACTTGACTGTGACGGCCAACGTAGGATCCAACGTAGGATCCATCGTAGGATCCATCGTAGGATCCAACGTAGGATCCATCGTAGGATCCAACGTAGGATCCATCGTAGGATCCAACGTAGGATCCAACGTAGGATCCCATCAGTCAGCGGAAGAAGCCGACACTTACAAAGGAGTGGTTGTTAAGTTTAACCTCTCAAAAATGTTTTAAAGTTATAATAATGTTCGGGTGTACAGGGACTTCCTGTTTGGCTGCTTTTGAGTGGACGCAGCGACAGATTACACACGTCTGAAGTTGTTATGGTGATTTAGTCAAACACAACTTTGAAGCTTGCAAATACTTAGGACTTGCAACACAACTTGCCACACAAGCAAAGATTTACAAAGAGCTGATGCAACTGAATCCAGATGCTTACGAGCACACGGCAGCAGCTGGGATGGAGGAGGAGATGCTGAAAGCAGGTGAGCAGCACAGGAACAGCAGAGACGAGCGAGCAGAGAGTTAGGGGCCAGGTCGGGGCACAGTATAACCAGCTAACACACAAACACACACACACACACAGCGCAGGTTCAAAAACTAGCCACACAGACACAACGACTGGCTGCAGGGAGGCGGCTGGACCGGTGCAAAGGACAGATGTTTGCATGTGGATGGAAGGAGGAGGAGGAGGAGGAGGAGAGAGAGGGGATGTGAGGCATCAAGGAAACACTTAAGATTCAAGCCCCTTCAACAAATCCAGAACTAAAAGAGAAAACTCTGCGTCACAAAATGATTGTCCTCTCAACATACCTCCCCTCCTCATTTACACTACTCTGTCTTTTTTCTTTTTTACCCTCCTCATTTCTCATCCCCCTTTTGTTAGTTTTACTTTTCAGGGATTTCCTCACACATACACACAAAACCCTGTGACCATAAAGGACATTTATATACACACACACACACTCTCTCACACACACACACACAACAGGCACAGACACAACAGACAGACGCACTTTGACCCGATAACACGGCTGAGCGGTTCGTTAGCAGGAAGCAGAGGATTGGATAGTGCACATGTTGATTAGAGCAGGGCTTAAAGCTGGTTGGCCGAGCGCACAGACGCAGCAGTCTGTTATTGATATGACAATCAGTGCTGCAGCGGCACAATACAACTGGACTGGTACAAAAATCAATATGAACTATTGCAACTTGAAAAATGAGACTGCGTTTTTCTCCCGTTAGTCCGAGTGGTGTTTCCAGATGACCTCCCAGTCTTTGTTTACAAGTTGCACAAAACACAAAGGAAAAATTTCAGGGCTCAAACAATAAATCAATCAGATAATAACTTTGATTAATTGTTTAAATCGTTTATCAAGCAAAATTGCTGAAAGGTAGCTGATTTGCTTTGTTTTATATCATTGCAAATTGAAGATCTTTGGGTTTTTTGAATTGTTTGTTGTAAAAAGAAAAACAAGCAATTTGCAGGAAATTGTGACATTTGGAAATTTCCTGTCATTTTATAAACCAAATTATTAATTGGTTAATTGAAGGAATAATCAAATCGCATTAATCAATAATGAAACCATTATTTTCAGCGCTAAACAAAACACTTTTATCGATTCAAATAGAAAATCTATCTCATCTCTTCCTGGTTTCTGTAGAACAGAGACCTGCAGTCAACAGCACCAACATTAAGACATCTCATGTTTCCTTCCTCCCCTCCTCCTCCCTCTCCACCTCTCCCTCAGAGATCAGTGTTGTGGTGTTATGATGTTAGGTTCCTAAGGCAGTATCACAGTACAGTCCATAGAGAAACAACAGCAGTA
>JBBMOC010000097.1:696960-724460 GCA_037975185.1 Centropyge bicolor | reverse complement strand
TCTCTTCCTCTGTGCTGTGCTACAGACCTGGCAACTTCTCGCAGACGCTCACTCAACAGTCCACTGTTACACAGCACTTTCTGGGTAAACATAAACACATGATGCATGTCAGCCCCTGGTTGCTTATTATTTCTGAACAGTCGCAGTCGATCTTCAGTAACACGGTGTCTGCAGGCCGAGCTGCAACAGTCTGGATTTGAGTGGAACTGAGTCGTGCAACATGAGACGGGAATCCTCCCGGCTGAAGAGAGAGAGGCGTCCGGGAAGTGGACCACAGTGTGAACTGGATCTTCAGATTTACGTCAAGCTGCATAAAGCTACTTAATGTGAAAATCTAATGAGTCTGTTTGCTGGATTAGCTCTTAAAAAGTTGCAAATGTTAACTGTTGATTTGATCCTGTTAGGGGATTTTGTTTCACTGTCCCACATCATCTTATGTTTTGGACCATTTTAGAGTTCCACTGATTAGACATATTTTTAGAGCAATGAATCAAATGATTTGTACTGATGTAGAGTTTTTTACCCTCTTTTAGCTTATAGCGAAATCTCCTCTCATCAACCTCATTTCCAGCAGCAGGCAGCTGTTTTCATTAACCCCCTGTTTGCTACCTGTCTGACACCAAACAGCACACAGGCAACAGACATTAAATAAAAGCATGTGTTTACTCACCATACACCAGGTTGGGGTTGGCTCTCTTTAGCTCCTGAACAATGTCCACAACCATCTCCAAGAAAGATGTGTCTCTGGTATACCCTGAACACACACACACACACACACACACACACACACACACACACACACACACACACACACACACACACACATTATTATAGTCATTTCAGTATTGTGAAACTCACTGACAAGTTTTGTTAAATGAAAATTTAAAAAACCCTAATTCCTCAGTTGTTCTGCTATTAGATCCTCAAGATTTTCATCAAGTTCAATTTTGTGGGGACAAAATCCAGCAACAATAAAATTTAACCTCAGAATGACTGAAACATCTCAACGTAAAAATGTCACCTTAACATGAAGCAAAATCTAACTGCAGGACTCCAGTTACAGATGCTGAATGTTGGTATTTACCTGTTAAAACATAGTCGTACTGATGTACATTGTTCAGTTTGATTCCTTCATAAAGAACATGGAGCTCATCTGCTGTCAACACCTGGCCTTTCCAATGAGAATAACCTGCAGAGAGGAGAGGAGAGGAGAGGAGAGGAGAAGAGAGGAGAGGAAACATGGGGAGGAGAGGAGTTATTGTGTTTGCCAAGTTGCTGACTCTAATCCTGCAATACTTTTTCTATTCTAGTGGCACATAAACACACATATTGTACAGAACTTCCTATAGATGCTGACACACATTAAATCTCTTGCTCTCCTGTATTGTTGCAACTTTTCCACTGACCTGGTTAGTTAAATTTTAAACCTAATATAAAAATGTAGTTTGTCTCGGCAGGTTAGGACATTTCAACTTGTTCAATAAACAACAATAGAGAAACATGCTGGTTGTCCTCAGAGGAAGGAGCTTAGGAGTTAATTTGCTGATTAATATTTTACTGACAAAACATATGATACACTGTTACACAAGTAGTTCATGACAGCTGCACCAGTTAAAACATTAAAATATCAGTTTCACATTAATGCATCAATACATCAAACATATAATTTTTATGACATCTTTTTTCTGTCTGCATTACGATCTACAGGTGGTGGAAACACCAGATAAGCAGCAATGACCTAACAAGGACAAGGAGGAAGAAGGTTTCTAGTAAGAAAACATAGATGTTAACATAGCAGGAATTAAAATGCTTCAAAAATCAGCTTTGCAAATGTTTCATGACGAAGGAAACGGGCTCAGCGAGATGGTTTACACTGTTTTTACTCTGAGTTCTCCTTCTACCACTGGTCTGAACTGAAGTTCATATCCACCTGTCCCACACGTTTCTCAATGGTACAAAGGTAAACTACGAGAAAAATAACATCCAATCCAAAGTCCATCGTTACAGTTTTTATTCCAGCATGAATCAAAAACGTTGTTAGTTCATGTGACAGAGAAGCATGAAGCTGTGTGTGAATTCAAACTGATCATCAAGTAGCACACACACACACACACACACACACACACACACACACACACACACAGACACACACAGACACACACACACACACACAGACAACACACAGACACACAGACACACACACACACACAGACACACACACACACACAGACAACACACACACACAGAGAGAGCAGCAGGTCTTAATGCAGCCTTCAGCCACAGTATGTGCTCGGTCAGGGGCAGATGAGAGGCTGGTGGAGGACGAGGACACGGACCCCTCTGCTGACAAACACACCTATGTCGTGTGTGGATGGGTGTATTGAGTTTGTGTGTGTGTGTAATTGCATATGTGTTAAGTACTGCATGTACCAGTATGGATGTGCATGTATGTGACGCGAAAGCCAATGTAAGCATGCGCCGGTGCACGTCTGTCTGCGTATGACATGCTCGCTGCAGGCCGATGATGTCGCAGCTCCAGGTGAGTCACAGCCAGGTCACGTGGTGGGGGGTTCTGGTTGCTAAGCAACAAGCCGGGAGAAAGCCAAAGGGGCTAAAGAAAGAGAGATGAGCAGTCAGAGGGAGTGTGTGTGTGTGTGTGTGTGTGTGTGTGTGTGTGTGTGTGTGTGTGTGTGTGTGTGTGTGTGTGTGTGTGTGTATGTGTGTGTGAGAGAAAGAGAGAGAGAGAGAATGAAGGCAGGCCTACAGATAAGAGCTGCTTCTGTCGTCATCATTCGCTGCTGTCGCAATTCACAGCGCCTGCTGCTGTTTACTGCTGCGTCCTGTCGCTCTCCCTCCACTCCCTCCGTCTTTCTCTCCATCATCCGCTGTCTGTCTCTCTGATTCAAAAACGTCCTGTCTCTCCTCCTCTCTATTCACCTTCTGTCCCCCTCGCCAGCCACCCTCTCTCCCTCTCAGATGCACACGTCTTCTTCAATATGTCACACCAAATTACAGAGTCTCTACAAAGAAATTGCAAATGTTAGGATCCAATATACAAGATCTGATTAAACAAGCGCCAGAGACTCAGGCATTTTTACGTTAAGGTCACTAGAACGAACACAATTTACAGCACAGATGTGAGGTTTTATTTCCCCACTGAGGAGAGACATTTCTTCTTCCTGACATCGTCCTGGGCTGTATCACCGTCGGCTCTGTCCGCGGGATGAACAGTGAGCATGAAACCTATTATTAGAAGAGTCATTCTTATCGGAGTGTAACTGCTCCCTAAAGATTTAAATTGAACTTAGATTTAGCTGAGAGCTCACAGGGATCCCGTCTCGGCCATATTCAGACAGACAGGAGCCCCCATTCATTTCAATGGGACTGTGGAGCTGTCAGTGCAGAGCGCTCCGGCAAAATGTCCAATCTGGCTCAACTTGTGCTGCAATGCAATTCAATGCCATCTGGCACGGCTGCGTTGGCCAATCAAAAATGCGCACAAGCACATTCCTGGTAGTTTGTAATGTGACAGCTGAGTTTTCTTAGAGATCATAAGGACATAAACATAAAATTATATCAGCTGTGACAACTTACTGGAGTTGTAAAATTCTACTCAACATCATGAAATGCTGTGCAGTGTTTTGGCAACTGATGAATCTTCAAACTCATGGATCTGTTGCTGAAACGAGCTTGGTCTTAAGTCTGGACACGTTGTAAAGAGAAATATGAGAACAACTGACTACAGTGGTTCTGCTCTCACTAACTGAAGACAGAAGGTGAAAAAGGCAAACCTAAGTAAACGTTGGGAGACGATTCAACTGCAAATAAAGACCCTGTACTGAGAAAGAATCTGTGCTAATCCACTGCAACATGATGAAGAAATAATAACGTGTAAATACAGTTGGAAAGTGGTGACAATTCTCAGAGGGAAGACAAGCACCTTGTTTCATTTGTTGGAAAATGGAAAAATGTTATGGCAAAGAAGAAAAAAGCCAAGTGCTTATTGATTTTAAAGCAGAAAGGGTCAGTTCCACTCAATCATAAAACAAAGTACCCTCAGCTGCTGTGAGCATCTTCCTGTGCAGACACTGTCAGCTTTATTTTCAGAGGTCTAAGATAACTGAATTTCTGCTGCCTCCCAAATGCACAAGAGGTGGGTAATGTTTCATTTGTGGTGCTCCAAACATGAACAATGACACAGCTTGTAGAAACAATGACCTCACTTTTAACCAGGTTCACTATTTTCCATAGAATAATATATAATAACTTCAAGTCTGTGGATTCTCCTGAATGAACATTTTTCTGTCAAAAGACAAGTCATTGTTGAGTTATCAAGTGATCAATGAGTGTCCTGGTAGAAATCTGGTCAGAGCCTCTTATGTTGTAAATGTTTGGCTGAATTCAGGCCACAACACTTCTGAACAGCTCAAATGAAATTACAGCATTTCATTCGTCTCTGAATCTGATGCTGCTGCAGACGCTCGCCCACTCAACAACACTTATCCTACAGTACACCTACAATTATCCTCAGCCTTAGTCTGCAGCATCACAACAGATTACTTTCATTAGTTTTAAGCTCAACACCGCTATCTCAATAAGTGTGAAATGACAAAACCATCGTCTAACCTGGCTGATTTTAAACCAGATGTTTAACAGCTTGTTGACCTTTCCTGGCTTGAAACTGAATTCAACTGAGTCTGAAGTAATTATTCGGTGGTAATTACTCGTAGTTATGATTACTTGTACTCTCAAATTTGACTAAATGAAAAACCAGTCAACTATGACATGAAGGGGTCAAGGTCGTCCACTCTGAACCACTCAACCCTGTAAAAGCAATGAAAATCAAAGAAGCTCTAAAAATCTCTATGTGGCTTCTCAAATAAACAGATATATGTATTTTAAACTTTGCCTAAATGTACTGATCCTATTTCTGAGTCTGATTATGACTTGTATCCCCTGTGAAGCAACAGGCAACAGCTGGCCAGATGTGTTTGTTTTCACAGCCCTCAGTTGATTCATTCTTCACGTTCAGTTCACTTGAGTAACAAGAGCTGAGACCATCCATCAGTGGAAGAGCGGGGAGAGACACGGCGCAGATTACTCATTCATGGGACTGGAAATTAGATCAAAATATTACAAGTAAATGTGACACCAAAGGATGACGCAGACATCCCCTCCGGGCCAATCAGCAACAAGACGCATCATCAGATTATTGCTGTTCCAAATATGCCTGTTCATTTTTAATTGGATCACCTAATCCGGCCAATCAGTGTCAGAAACACAGTAAAATGGAGCAACTGTTTCGTTTGGAAAGCATTCACTGATATGTGATATATGCAGGAAACAACCATTGTTATTCTTATTATTTAAGACACAACATTCGCTCAGACTCACTCTGATCTTTCATTACATATTGTCACAAACCCCTCGTCAGACAGACACACATACAGATCTCTGTGAAAATCTGCAAATCAAAACAATATGGTTTCGGTGAAAAAATCATTAATAAACACAAGAAGTAAACTCACATTTAATGTTAAGGCAATATTTTGTCAGCAGTGATAGAAAACAGACATGACCAGAAGAGTTACTTTACTAATTTCTAGATAGATATTTTAAAAAATGTTTGTGAATCTTGCCACTATTTCAATATTTCTATATTTCAAGATTTAAAAAACAAAGTTAAGGGGATGAAGGGATTTAGTGTTGAAATTTAATAAAGATAAAGGTCAAAATCAGTGGAGCAGAAACAGATGATATAACTTTACTTATACCACATCCTTTCTCCTGAGTAATACTCCTCCTGATGAGCAAACTGATCTTAAGACCGAGTCGTCCCATGAAAGCCTGTATAAAACGAGAAAGGAGTTCATCCCCTGCAGCTACTCGTGTGTTTGAAAGCCGCTCTGTTGAAGCCACTGACCTCCCCAAAAAACTTGACTCACTCGGCTGTCGACTCGTCAGCCTCGACGAGGCCAATGCCTCGACGACAAGCGTCTCTCTCAAACACTCGCCAACACCTCATCACGACACCAGGGGCACTGACTGACTCATACACACCCACACGCGCTGACGAAAACACGGCACACACACACGCTCTCAAAGAAATGTGTCATCTCATCCGACTCACCTGTATGGTTGGAGAACTGGACAGAGTTGATGGAGTCCACCTCGAACCCTAACACCTGGAAACACAAGGCAGAGAGAGAGAGTCAGGAGAGATTAGCAGCACCAGTCACACTTGCTATAAAGTTGACAGCTCATCATATTTTAGGTATAGTAGTACAAATACATCACACTCCTGCACACATACACAAAGCAACTATAATACTGCAACTTAGGCTGGACTGGCTGCAAATTCTTACTAAGCAAAATTCAACATCATCTACGTCTGATGTCAATTTCTTTTAAGCCATTTTTGGTCTCCATCAGCTCCTGAGGGCAACAGCAAGCTCTTTAGCTGCTAAATGCTCCATTATGCTCACCAGCTAGTTGCTAACTTTCAGGTACAACAGGTAGCGGTTTTAGAGCTTGTTAGCTGAAAAGAGACAAGACACCATAAAGCTCATCTGCACAAGCTACACCTTTCACACTACAGTCATATGATCAAGCGGCAACCTCCGCCACTGAAAAATGAAGCCAATGCGGAAGTGCAAAAAAGCTGCAGTTCCTCGAATAACCGCTAGAGCAGGCTGCAGAAGTGAGTCAATTATATCTGAGCCGATCTGAGCCCCATGTTAAAATGTCCGACTTTACGACAGAAAAAAAACATATTTACAGCCTGGTTCAAAACATGGCTCTAGTCTCATAAGCTGTTTTTCTACTCCATGACAACTCTGGGGGGGGCGAATTTTTTTATAAGGCGTTCGTTTAAAATATACAGCATACATCATTATGCACAGTTCATAGCTGTCAATCTAAGTGGCGCCACTTTGATTGACAGCTATGAACTGACGGTCTAAAGGGCGACACCCCGGCTAATTCTAGTCACTGAGTTTGGGAAAGAGATCGTCGTGGGGTTAGCCGGCTAGCAACGCTATTTAGCATTTAACCTAGCTGGTTAGCCGTAGCTAGTTTGATTATTTCGAATAAAGCGGCTTTTTTCAGCGGCTTTTTTTCAGCCAATAGCGTTCATTCGACCCGCCTCAGCTCCGCCCTCGCTCCACCTCTTTGTCCATATTTGGAGTAACCGGAGGTAGGCTACCAAGATGGCTACGCACTACGATTTGCTTCATTTTTGCTCTTCAGAAACCTATGGGTGACGTCACGGACACTACGTCCATATTTTATACAGTCTATGGATATGATCCACTTGTAATATGTGATATATATGATATATAGTCGCTTTAAATCTACATCACAGATGAATACGTTTTCTGATCTAAATAATAAAAATAGCGGTATGAAAGAATTTCGTCACCTACTGCACATTGTCATATCATCATGGTCATAAGTGCAGCATGTAAACATGTATCTGGAACTCTAACTGATAATGGGACAGAAAGCAAAACTCCATTTAACTTCATTTAATCCAGTGAGTGGAGATAAAAACAACTTCCTGTCAGTTTAACTTCACAGTAACAAAAACCAACTCTTGTGTCCTCGCTCCATCTTTCTGAACAGATTTTTTTTAATTACTAGAGAGAGAGAGACAGACACATGACCCATCCACGTGCACAGCCAATTGTTATCTGAATGACTTTATTTAATTGGGCTGAAGCGAGACGCAGGCAGAATGAATGAGTTCTTTGTTCTTTTCAATTGACTGTAACTTTGAGATACACGAATCTGCTTTCAGAGACGAGACGTCGTGTAGATATAAGCTTCGACCTTGGAAGAACTTGTCAATGCTCCGGCTTTCTCAACTATTGCATATGCTGTGTGAAAGGTGAAATACTGTATTTGTTCCATCAGCGTGAGGCATTCAGAGAACATGCTAAGCTCTCAGTGGTGTCAGGACCGAAGAACATGACGCCACGTTACTGAACACATTATTGTTGGATGTAAAGAACTGTGATAGATGAAATTCCTGCTTATTCTAATCTATGTGGTTTTCTATTGATATCCAAAGGGGAAAGTCCCGTATTTGGCCTCAGTTAAAAGGAGGTCAGAAGCTCAGTGACCCTGCAGCTGGTGAGAATCCAATCCAAGCCAACGACCCGGCAGCAAATCCTACCTCATCCTACATCATTCAAGAACTGAAAGGTCGAGATGTGACAGTTCATGGTCGGCATCTTAACCTCTAATCCACAGAGGTCCCATTTCAGCTCATTTTAAAGGCAGTATTTTGTGATGCTTTGTTATACTATACATTGATATAATGAAATATTAGAAGAATGTTCAGTAGAATTCAACAGCACAGCCTACAGCCTCCACAATGACCACACAAACAAATCACAAACTCAGCACCCTAATGACTGATTGCATATGATTATGTCATCAGCAAGTGATTCTGCAGATGATCTGACCAAGAAACTGTCACCAAGGTTTGGTGTTCAAACATGTTTTGATACCAGTCTATCTCTCAGTCTAAAGATCTGTTTGCCTGCTGTTCCAGAGCCATGATTAAACACATGCTCGAGCCTTTAACATAAGAACAACCTGCCTGTTACAACATGCTTCTTTGGCTGAGCAGGAGACAAATCGACTGTTGATGTAAAACTGTGTGTTTATGGCCTAGTGATGTACGCAGGGCTAAGAATATGTTATTTAGGTCACATCCTTTCTGGCTCTATTCATAAGCCTGAAGTCAGTGACACAGATAGACTGTTGACAATGCTGCTGATGAAAAAGCATCGTCAGAGACTGAGGAGAGGATATTTACAAGATTATGAGTAAACATTTTGCCTTTTGGAGGAAACACTTTAACACTTTTGGTAAATTCCCAAATGAAAAGCTCCCTCTCGAGTTTCTTTAATTAACATGTGTCACGGTGCAGGCTCATCACTTCTGTGTCAACACAGATGTTATATTTACTGCATCATGACTTAGCAGGCAGTCCCTCAGCTTTGGTTAGCTCCGGTGCGCTCACTGCTAATTTGCACATTAATGAACAAATGTGGATGTTTATGGAGTCACAACAGTGACTTTCAATTTTGGCATAAAAATTTAAATTTGGTATTAAAAACAAAATCTGACCAGATGTTAGCTTTGAGACGAAGGAGGCTACGGCTAAAAATCACAGGTATTCACTGACCAAGACAACAGAAAACAGGCTTAACATTTGACAAACTGTAAGCAGCAAAGATTTGGTATTTTTAATGAATGACATGAACGATTTTTAAATTATCAAGGTAGTTATTGGTTCATTAAGTGAGTGATTGACTGATAATTCCAGGTCCAGTCACAAGAACTAGTTAATTACATTAAGAAGTAATTAAAATGATTACAGGCTTGTCTGACTACCAACAATGAAGAATCAGTCATTCTCACAGGGCTTCAGTCTCCTCTAATGCCTGTTTTGGGCATTAGCATCAAAACTGAATGAGCTGTTGAAAAGCAGTTGAAAGTTTGATGATTTGAGTGGTGTGGATCATGTGTGGATCGTGACAGCTTCTTGCATTTAAAAGCGTAATGATCGACTCTCAGGACAGCAGGGAAATTACGTGAGCAACTGCAGAAACCCATGTCAGCAAATATCCAAGCAGCTGGAGTGTCCTTGAGCAGACCACTGCAGCCCTGCTGGTTCCAGGGACACTGTTCTATATGTGACCCAGGTTGTTGTTACTTAAAGGGCGAGAAGCAAACCAAAACTGTGCCTTTGAGAATAAATAACCTCTCACAGTGATAATTCATTTAAACTGCTTAGTTCCACTTCCACTACCAGCCGATAAGGTTCAAAACTGATAATACAAATTTAATTTAACTCAAAAAACATATCTAAAATTACATTAGTCCGCAGTCTCGAGATGGAAGACAGCACGCCTCATGAATTTTGTTCCTCTGTGAAAGCTGAGTCTATGCAGTCCAGCTCTCAGGCAGCCTGTCTCCATCTTCAGTGACGCCACCAGGAGGAATCCTGTGGCAGCCAATCAGAGCCCTGCTTCCTCATACCGCCGTCTCCTGCCTGCTGACAGGTCTGAGATTCTCTGTCCTGTCAGCGCAGGGAGAGGGATGCCCTGCACGCTTGCTAACATCATCATCATCATCATCATCATCGTCATCCTCTTATCCCTTATCTCCAACACTAACTGAATCACGGTGATGACTGAATAGTGAGAGCAGCTCCTTCACAGACCTGTAGGCTTTCTGTTTATTAGCTCAAATCTAAAATAACATTACCGTTTTTCTTTTTTGTTTATGTCCACAAGCATCAGTGGTGGTTCATTCACAAGCTGACTCACCAGCCAAATACACTTAAAACACTGCTGCTGATTGGTAGTGATATTCCTCTCTGACTGAATCTGACTCCAACTGTGCAGTTACTTCATTGTTACTCCTCTTAACATCTCAATCAAGTTAAAACATGGTGCCTGAATTGCTTTGTCCCCTTAGATTTAACAACTTAAAAGACCCTTCAATGCAAATTAAAATGACAAACAGGGCCAATAATTCATTGCTGTAATAATGTGAAAGTAAGGCAAATAAAAGACATTCTGCACGACTGGATTCATTTCTCACCGGGGGAACAGCACATAAAGAAGTCACAGCATCTGTAAGAATCATAATAGTTCATCTAAAATGTAAAGTGCTGTATTTGGCTGAATGCAGGACCATTTAAAGCCTTAAATTAAGGTAGTATAAATTGCATGACTTGCAGGCAGCCTGTAAAAAGGCTTTATTGCAGATTCTGTCTGCACAGTCAAACAGTATAAATTGCTATATGGGCTTTTTAAAGACGCTCTGAAAAAATATTTGCACTGGCAAATACTGGTCTTTTTATAAATATTTGCTGATTGTAAAACTGTTTCCTCTATTACACTTGACACAACGGTCAAATTGGCAACAGCTTTTTATCTTAATATATTTTTATGGGACCATGTGGAATAACAATAATAAATGTTGCCATGATATATAAAACAAATTTCCAAACATCAATAAGGTGTTGTCTTATCTATACTAACACTCAACAAAAATGTATATTGGTTTCAACATGTATGGGGAAAAAATATTGGATAATAGTGTCTTTTAAAAGTCGCATGCATCAGTTAATCCTGCTTAATAACAGTGAACTTAAACATGACCTGCTTTGGTTAAGCCGTAGGTTTAGTTCAATGCTTCATCAGTGTCTTGTGTAAGCTTTTTTTAAGCTGCACTGGTAAACATTATTTTAACGTTAGCCTGGTACAAACAGGTCTTAATCAGCCATAGCAGTTCAACATTATTGGCTGAACTGAATCCTGGTGACATGCATCAAAGCCCAGCAGCCATTAGGACAAGCGCAAATACATCCTGGGGCCCGGCAGGCTAAAAATAGACTCGGCACTTCTCACAACAAGTGACTGTCTTTCAGGATGATGGGACGTGGACTGTAGGCCTATACTCGCCCCACCATCACTACTGACTGCCACACCGCTCGCTGCTGGAGGAAAATATGAAACTATAACAATCATCAGCATCATCATCATGGCAATTACAGACCCAAAGCAATCACTGTTATCATCCTACTGTCAACTTTAGGGATCATAAAGGGGAATGACTATCACTTCAAGGGCCGAGAGGAGCTAATAACCTCTGTGTCCTCTCATTTAATATCAGATCAATGGCTTGTTTTGAATGCATTTGCTGTTTTTGGCTCCTTAATCTGGTAGTTAAGCATTCTTGCAGAGCAGTCAGTTAACTCTGCCTGGGTTTAATGGCTTTATCGCCACTGTTAATGTAGGTAATGACTCAAGACAAAAGTTACTAGTTCCTATTATTAGGCTGAAGAAAAGGACACATGTTGAGTCACTCAAAAGCTGAGCGCAACAGTTCTTCATCTCTAAGTGTTTGAAAATCCATAAGCCTGTGTTTCGGGGTAACAGTGACATAATGTACAAAGAGGCGCCCTGATGTGACAAGAACAACAACAACAACTGAAAGTCATCATCAATTTTCTTAACTTCTGTTGGACACTGTGTTGTTCAACAGTCAGTTTCACATTGTTGAGATTAACCATTAACACAGTGTAAAGAATCAGTGCCTTCTACGACCACAGTTTACTTGTGTATAAGTTAAGCAGTGATTCAGAAAGGTGTCCTAAACACAGACACTAGCCAGCCAAGTAGAATACTATAACAAGACAATTAGATAACAAGATCTCATGTCATTCATCAGGCCACATACGTCCCTTCTTATACCGGCTCACTTCTGACATGACTGTCTTGACAAACCGCCAGTTAAACATACTGGACTGTGGGCTGATTAGTTGGTTGACATTTTGATAAGATGTCACTCAGTATCTCAATTTGGCAATATACGTAATTTCGGTGCATACTACAGTAATGTAGTATACATTAGCACAACTGGACTTTTGACAGCACTCGTTTGCTATTATAAATGAATTACTAAACTGTAGGCAATGATTGCAATGGTACACATTGAGCACGGTTTAGGTTAAGAGCTTTGAGTTTGACCTTATGAGACACATATTAATGTGTATCTCTGTTGGAAATTTTCTACCTGCAGTCAATGATACACCCTGTTCTTTATCACTGAAGGTTCAAACATAGTATTGTGCAGCTGTAATGCTCACAACATGGATGGAATCCAGTGATTTTATGATTCTGCAAATTGCAAGTCTTTTTCAAAAGCAGAAATTTCACTGATCTTTACAGGCAACTGAGTGAGAAAGTGTGTGATTTTTAAGCCTATGTGAAACACACATACAACAAAATGTATGCCTGCAATTATTCTAATGAAACGCAGTCACAATTAGGCAAAACTTTAAGAAACCAACAGCCGCTCTCTGGTAAAGGAAGAAAACATTAACGATAACCTTTTCCCCTGACTGTGCGCACGTTTATCAGAAACCTCAAAGCTGTTTTGATCATCTGTCCATCCTGTAGTACAGACGAGCAGGTTATCAGTGCAGGAGGCTGCGTTTGTGTCCATCTGATGTTCCCATACTCATCTGGTCATTACAGCTGTCTGCCTGCCTGTCTGAAGGAAACCTGAGGCAGAGACACCGGTGGCTGGTTAACAGGCTGAAGACAAATTTCCCTCTGACCCCTGAGATGATCATTATCCAGCTGACAGTCATGCCAGGCTAACTGAGGACTTACACAAACCTCTGAATGAAAAGCTTGTTTCTCCATATCATTCATCCAAGTAGGGGTCATTTGATTAACACCAGCTTCTATTATCAGACACAAATCTGCCACCAAATAAGTCATTAGAGTCATGGATTCATCACTCATCTGTAACACATGTATGTTTTCTCTTGAAGGAGGATAAAGAAAAAACACCATTCCATTATCGGACACCTTCTAATGACAGGTGCAAAGGAAGACTTCCTCCCTTTTTTAGCAGCCTAATTATAAAACATCATCAAATAAACAAGACGTGGACAAGATGAAAACACCAGCTGCCATGTTATGATCCATATTTCACATGTTTCTGTAAAATGGTTTGTGGGCTAGGTTTAAAAAAAAAAAAAGATTCTGTCGCCTGTCATCTTAACATCAAGGTAATAATACTGTTATTTTAGGCCTTTCACAGCACATAAAGCAAAACCATCGTTTATGTGCTTTCATATTATAACAGCAGGAGAATCTACATAATAACTCCTCCAGCGATGATTTAGGCGGATGAGCGATTTCTATTAGCAAAGATTGTACGAACTTTGCACGATTTAATAACCGTGTATCATCACAAAAATCATTATTTACATCTGTCTGGTTATTGCTGATTGAAAGTCAAACTCAGATTTTGTGTGTAAAGGCGAACTAAGCGTGTCAGACGGGGTCGTGTCTGATAACGGGCGTCTCGTCGCTCGTCGTCCGATAATGGAAACATGCCAGTTGTATTTACCTGTAATGGGAAAGAGGCGCTCTTGTTGCCCACATATCCCCGGACTACATGGCTCTGTATGGACAGGACACGGCACTCCATGGCGGCTCCCGGTCAGCCAGGAGGGATGCAGATAATCCGTTACTTCAACGATGGTCACGTCCACGCATAACAATGAGAAACAACTCAAAATTCAAACGCGACAAAAAGCCGCCAGTTAGCTTAGCCTGCTAGCCAGCTGCTAACCAGTGTGTCACACGCAGGATGGCGGCGTGTGTGTGAAGGCGTGTTGTGGTTGTAGCTGGTGGATGTGAAGTGTGCGTACGTGTGTGCGTGTGTGTGTGTGTGTGAGAGAGAGAGAGAGAGAGAGAGAGAGAGAGAGAGAGAGAGAGAGAGAGAAAGAGAGAGAGAGAGAGTAAGAGTAAGAGAGAGACGCAAAAAACCCTTCGGGAAACGGTTTAGCATCAACCGATAAAGGTGTTGTTGCCGTTAATGATTAAGCTAACCAGGAAAAAAGTGTGTCACGAGCTGGCCGGACAACCAAGGGGGTCGCGTGCAGCTACACTAACAGTGAAGGACAAAAAACACGCACGCACGCACGCCGGTATTCTGCGCAGGCAATCTAAGCGACGGCCTAAACCCGGTGACGTCACAACGGGACCACTTAGCGCATCCTGATCAACAACAGCTGGAATTGAACGAATGAATGAATGAAAGACAAACTCTCTTTTATTCCTCTCTAGTCAATCACTCCAATTTATGTAGCCGAATTATTTTAGTAAATATTTCACAGTAATTCATTTTCTAATTTGAGTCATTTCTGTGCCAAAATAAAAGATAAATGAACAAAATCGCTAATTTTGCATCTTTCAGGACGTAGTTTGGTTCTGCGCATAGAGATCCAGATCATCACAGCATCCCAGAGCTGACAACTGTTTTGTTCTGTTCTATTCTATCACTTTACGCAGGCAAAATATTTCATAAAATATTTCTAATTGATTTATTCCTCATATTTGCCTTTTCAGTGCCACAATAAAAGACATGAACAAAACCAGCTATTTTTGCATGTTTCAGGGTGTAGTTTGGTGCTGTGCTCAGTGTATCTGCGGTTGTGACTCACAGCATCTTTATCACAGAGTCGTGACTGAGGAGGGATCTGACTTGGCAAAGACTGCCTCTGTCACCACACAGCACAGCTGGCAGTGATGGAGAGAGACAGAGTGCACTGAGTGCATGCGCAGACAAATATAGCCTGCAAATGCAAGTAAGAGAAAGAAATAAAGAATGTGAGGCACAGAGACAGAGAGGCAGACAGAGATAAATGGAGCCTAATAGAGAGCTATTGAATTGACAGCACCACCTGCTGTACATTCAGGCCTTCGCTGCTCTGTGTGATGCTTTAATTGTTACACACAAACACACACATCCTGAACATCAGAGAGTACAAGACGTACTGTTTTGAAAGTGCTGCTTTAATAAAATAAATGTATTCTTCTCTATATTGCACAGTACAAACAAACAGCCAGAAATTCATTTTCCCTTGTTTTAATGGCAGATAACCCAAACAAAATTCCTATGCTTCTCCTCACCCTCTCTGCTCCCTCACGTCTTTAAATGAGGAGGTAATGGAGGAGGAAGTCAGGGAGGACAGGCCTAAGGAGAAGAGTTTGAGGGTGGGCATAAAGAGTAGGAGGTGGTCGTCATGGATCATTTGGAGTCCTGGTCCATTTTGGGCTCTAAAGAGAAAACAGCAGAAGTAATTTACTGTATATTTAAGGAATATATTTAGGGTTTTTTTGTCACTATATTTTATGAGTCTGTGCAGTGAATTGTGTCTTTTAATCAGCTGTAGTGCTACAGAGCTGAAACATCGTGTTCCAGAGGTAAAAATACAGTTTGTTCTAATCTCCATAAGGAATTGGATTATCAGCTATAATGTATTACACAAACATGTGACATAATGTGATGTCGCATCCCTCCTAAAAAAACTACACTCTGCACTAATCCAAGAGCGAGTTCATCAATCAGATCTGTTACTCCAAAGTTGTTTGAGTGTAACCAGCTATATCGCACATGATGTGCTTGTTGTAGACAGACTTAATGTGTCTCCTGATAATGGCATTTTTAACATAAACACATACCATAAACAAACATTTTTGGTAAAGATTCCTGAAATTTGGTTTTCAAAGAATTGTGACAAAGATATGAGCAGGACACTTTACAGTTGAAAAAATAAACTTGTCAGTGCTCTCTGTTTATAATTGTGAAGATTATATCTTTGGCATTCCTCCTCTGCAACTTCTTATTACTTACTGGCCAACATATGGTAAAAATAAATCTGTGATAAGTTAATTATCCCTTGGGCACTACTTGTTATTGATGATGACTGATAAGAAGTTCATCTTGTCCACAAAGATATTGTAACTCTAAAAAAATGGAACCATCTTGGCAGCTGCTTGGTAAATACATTATAGAGGAATTTTCTGGAATATCTTTAAAGCAAAAGAAAGGGCTGTTTTCTTCCAGAACCTGCCACTGATACTGCTCTCTACACCATGAAGAAATCTCCTCTCTCCATCTCTCTCTCACCGGTGAAGGTGAACTCAGGGAAGCTGCTCAGCTCTCCTCCTCCATAAAGTCTCTGGAGCTTTGTGATCTCCTCTGACAGGTATTTTTGGTAATCTGGCTCCGCCTCCAACAGTCCTCCATTCAACCTTAGGAAAGAAGAGGTGACAGAAGATCGGGGAAATGAAAGAGGAATGGTTGTCATTTAATCAGTGTCTCCTCTACATTACACCTCAACACTAATTTCACCAGAGTTTTCCTTGTGTTGTCAGCATAGGGCACCCACAATGCAACTGTGCCTCCAGCTGTTCTATTTACAGCTCCTGTATACATAAGTGCCTAGATAATGTGATAACATTATTCATTTAACCTGTTTATAACCAGGACATCTCTTGAGATACATCACACATACAAATTAAAGCACATAGCACGGTCCAACAGCATCGGACATCCAAAGGAGTTTTCTTATTGAATATAACAGGAAAGCTCTTTGTCTCTTTACCTGCGCATGTTGTCGTATTCTCTGATCTTCTCCATGAAGAGTCTCTGTACTGGATCTAAATCTGAAAAAAACCCAAGACAATGTTGATATTAGACAAATCTACATTCCACTTAGGAACTACAGTCTGGTTCAGATTAGAAAAATGTATGGTTATAGCAAATAAGTGGGATAGTTACAACCTCTCCAACTACAGAACCTGAATATCAGTATGCTTTAAACACTGGCTCATTAGATCGTCTAACAGCATCTGAAATGTACCTGTGTGTGTCCCTTCACCATCTTCATTCAGTGTTTCAGTCTGTCCTCCCTCCTCCTCCTCCTCCTGTCCCAGCGGCTCGTCCTTCAGAGCAGGAGAAGCTGGAAAATCACCTGTCTCTGCAGCCACTGTGTCAGCGTCGACTGACCCAGTGACAACTGCTGCTGCTGTAAAAATCCCAGAAACAGGACAGATGAGGGTCTGAACGACAAAATCAGATTCCACTTTCTAAAGCACCTACAGATTCACCAAGTCATTCTCAATCTCTTGGGCAGCTTAACAACATGCTCTCTGCTCAGTTTGTATCTTCTTATCTTAGTTTCAAATAACCAAACCAGTTCTAGAGTCTCCATCACACAATTTAAATTTTGAGAAATATTATGATTAGCTTTTTTTGCACAGAGCTATGAGATGAACCTATCAGCGGAACAGGGTGGAAGTTCACCTTCTCTGTTCAATCCTTACACAAAGTGAAATGTAGAAACAACAATTAGTGGGACAATTTCTTGAAGATTCTCAAAAGTGGTACCAATTCTCTCAACTGACTTTTAGCAAAAAAAACAAAACAAATAAATGTCCTTCATATGTCAAACTATTTCTTCAAGTCATCTTTGCCTTTGCTTCTCTTAATGTCTCTTCAGCACCAACAGGAGTCAAACTTACCATCAAAAACATTCTCTCTCACAGCCTCCTGACCAATCGGAGCTTCTGTCACCGATGTTACAGAAAAGAGCAGCTCCTCCATCAGGGCGTCTGTCTGCAGAGCTTCAGACAGAGCCTCGACCTCAGGCAGAGACAGAGACTCCATCCTCAGATCCTCAGTCGTCTCTTCAGAGGCAGCCTCATCATCTATCTCTATCTTCTTCTCTCCAGCAAGAGCTTCAGCTTCTTTCTCCAGATAATCTGAAGTTTCACTCAGAGACTCGTTCTCCAGAGTTCCCAGGGAGGCCTCCACTTCAGCCAGAGTCACAGACTCCAGAGTCATGGCCTCCAAGACTCTCCCTTCCTGCTCTGCAGACTCTTTTCCCACCTCCTGATCAGTCGCTTCAACGTGTTGTAAAGTGTCAGGTGGCTGCCTCGGTCCTTGCTCAGAACCGAACATGGCCTCCAGCATCACGGACGTCTCAGCTTCTATAGCATCGGTGGCTTCAGAGATAGAATCCAGTGTTAGAATTTCAGCCTCTGTTGTGTCCTCAAATACAGCAACGTCTTCTATCGAGGTCTCAACTTCCATCTTCTCCCCCTTTGCCAGCACCTCAGCTTCTTTCTCAAGTGCATTCCTTATTTCTAGCAGAACTTCAGTTTCAAGACCTCCAACTGCAGCCTTCACTTTTGACAAAGTTATGGATTCCAGCGTCATGGTTTCTGCTTCACTTCCCTTCTCCTCCATCTGCAAAGACTCAGCATCTGCTCCAGCAGCTGGATCAGAGGCTGAGCCTGTTTTTTGGGAAAGCACTGCAGGAACATGAAAGAGAAGCTCGTTCACTAACGTGTAACTTTCTGCTTCGAACTCCTGAAGGTCTTCAGACAGAGCGTCCCATTTTGAAAGAGCTTTAGTTAAAATTTCACTCTCATCTTCACTTGAATTCTCAGTCTCAGCTGCAGCTTTGTATTCGGCTCCAGTCCCCATCTGGACGAACAACTCCTGGAGATGTTGTTCTGCTTTTTCATCCAGAGCAGATTTTATTCGGAGGAGTTCGTCGGTTTTTAAAGACTCTTCCACGACCTTAACTTCATGGAGTGTTACAGACTCTACAGTCATTTGTTCAGACTTGCTCACTCCCTCCTCCACAGAAACATTACCTGAGGTGGATTCTACTGTAGGCTCTATTGTAGATTCACTTTGTAAAGGTAAGGGTGCAGATTCTTGTGCATTTTGGATGAAGGCACCGTGTGAGAGACTGTCAGCTGTTTCATTTTCAACTGTAGACTGGACTCTCTCTACTGCTGGTTCTATTGTAGGCTCTATTAAGGGTTCTACTGTTTGTGAAATGTTACCTCCTCCTGAGTTTGTGCTTTTGTTTTCAGCTGCTATATCTACTGTGACATCAACCTCAAGTCTGGCTGTGACTGGTGAATGTACTGTGGTTTCTATCAAGGGTTCTTCTTTGGCAGTGTGTGAGAGAACAGCCATTCCTGATTCCTGAGCTCGAACTTCTAGCGTTTCCACAGGAGACATGTTCGGCTCTACTGGTGATTCTACTGTCGTCTCTATCAAGGGTTCTACTGTTGCAGCCTCGTCTTTCTCCACCACGTGGGCTGATGGAGGCAGCACTGTGTCCGTTTTGAGTTCAGCTGACTCAGTAACAGTTTCAGCTTTGGTTTCTCTTGTTTCAGTCGAGGTTCGTCGTTCTGTTGCAGCTGCTTCTGATCCTGATGCGGCAGGTGTGGTGCTGGTTGTTGAAGCAGTCACATTGGAAACACTATCAGCAGCAAAGCCCTGAATAAAATCAAGAGGAGACTGAGGGGTCTCTGAGGAATATGAAGTCTTTGGGTTCGTTGGAGATACTGATGGAGTCTCTTTGGGAAAACTATCAACTGGTTTAAAACTAGAAGCAGCAGGAGGAACATTTGAGGTGGAGACCGTCACTGAGGAGGAGGTAGGAGGTTTGGCAGGCACGGAAGAGGCTTTGGTCGGTCGAGCTGTCGGAGGAAGGGGAGAGGAAGAAGGATGTAAAGGACATGGGGAGGGGGCACATGAAGCCACAGAACAAATCAGTATATGAGGGATTCAATTATGAACAGTCTGTTAACTCTAATAGAAAAAAACTTCCCTTCAGGCAACTCATGAGCACGTTCTCTCATCTATGGTCACTTGTAATTGCATGTGCTTTCCCATATGTTGCTGTTCATGTTGTTCCATGAAATTTGCATAACCTCGTCTAACTCAGTCGTCTACATGATTCCTATAGTGTGCTCCATATTAACAACGAGCATCCACGCATGGAAAATGACTGAGAGCTCACAAATCCCCTGAATTCAACCCTCTTAATGTAGAATTTCAGACTCATATGTTTCTGTAAGAATCTAAAAACAGCTCTTTCTTCAGCTCAAATGACCGTCACCTGTTGTGTTTTTGATTTCTAAAAATCAGTTTGCAGCTTTGTCTGGAAGTCTCTGACCAAGACTTCGTGCTGACGTCCTGCTCTACACAGCATCCTGAATGTGCTGACCTTTGCCAGCAGGCGGCGCTGTGCCCGGCCTGCGCTGGGAGAAGAGTTGCTCCAGGAGTTCAGCGACGTCCACCGCTGGCTGGGGCTTGGCTTTTTCTGCCAGTGGAAGGAAACAGAGAGGGATTTGCTGACAAGTCATTCATCATATAATAGTCACAATAGATAGATCACAATAAAATGGGGGATTAGAAGTAAAACCCCAACAGAAAGTGTGTTTGTCTCACTGATGTGTGTTCTGCGTGGCTGTTTCCTGTCTGATGGTTTGGAGCTGAGCAGAGCAGTCTGAGGCCTCCATACAACTCTGCACAAGTCTCTGTGAAAACACTGGACACACACACACGAACAATGCAAGCTTTTCATTCCATACAATTTATTATCTTAACTTTATACTTTAATGTCTGTTGATGTGATCTAATCGATGTTTCCAGCTGTATGCTTTTATTACATTATCACATTATCGTTGTCATTTTGAGGTGAACTTCTCTCATTTAGCTGAAGTGTAAGCAAACAGGCAAAAATAACCTGAAACTCACTGATAGTACTCATCCAAGGAAATACTTTATTATTGTGTGTATGTGAAGGTAACAATCTAACTGAAAGGTCATGGGTGGAAGAAATTCTCAGAGCTATTCTTTAAGTAAATGTAGCAAAGCCACAGTGTAGAACTGCTCTGTTCCAAGTAATGCATTCAGTATTTTAATTAGATGCAAATGTAACTTACTTAAAAGGTAAATGTATTTGGTAAATGGTAAAAGTATTAACATAAAATATACATAAAGAATTAACAGTAAAAGTTTTGTTTAGAATGAGCCATGTATTATTACACTTTAGTTTTGTTGGTAAAGGTGAGGATATTTTTAATTACCTTATATTGTTTGGCTTAATCTATAATATATCTTGCTTTAATTGTTGATTATATATTCTATCAATTATCTGAACCTGTGAAGTAACTACAGAGTAAAAAGTACAAGTACTGAGAATTAAAAAATACCATAAAATTGAACTACTACAGTAAAATAAAAGTCCTTCAAAACTGTCAAGTACAGTATTTGAGTAAATGTACTTAGTTACTTTCCACCACTCTGTAATTTATAATTGATTAGTATTATGGGTCAAATTAAAGGCTTTTACTTACTCTTATAAATAATCCTCTTCTGATCAAAGCAGCAGCCATGATTGTTTCAATAAGAAAAAATATCTGACAGGAATATTTTGAAACGCTGAGGATTAAAACGAGCTCGACCAGGTAATAGTACTAAATGTCCTGAGACTCAATTTCCTCCTTCATCTATGTGTTTTTATCGTTTTACACAAAGACAATTTAGCAGCTGATGAAAATGCACAACAAGCTGAAAAACTAATCTCCAGTCGAGCTGTTGTCGTGTTTTTAGATTATCACAGTTACATAAAGTCTCGTCCTAAAGCCTCCAAACTCTGAAGTCAACACAGAAGAAGAAGAGCATGTTTCCTGTCAGCACCATCAAAATAAAAGCCCCAACTATTTGAGTTTGAAAATATAAATATCAGTGAAATCAAGAAACGTATTTATCTTATGAAGTGTAAAATGTAATTTGTCTACTAATACTTTCTGGCTATAACTGCATCTCTTACACTGCTGAAAAGTAATTAAGCACATTTAAATGACCAACAATGACTTTAATGCAAATGGGTTAATGATTTGAGAGCAACAGTTAATTTGAAAGAATCATTTGTGTTTTAACATTTAATTTTAAAATACAGGTATAAAGCTGTTTAAAGTATATTCTAAAATAGACTAAAGTATATAAATACTATGAATACCTATAATCACATAAGTATTAGCAATAAAATACACATAAAATAATAAAAGTAAAAGTACTTATTGTGCAGAGCAGCTACTGTCAATATCATTTCATCATATCATTGGATCATAATTATTATTACTCTCCATATCATTCATCAGTACATTGTAAATACTTACTCCAGGTGAGAGGCTTTTATTTTGAAGGAAACATTCCGGCCACATGTGTTTGCTTTGATGCAGCTTGTTTGAAATGAGGAGACAACGCCCCCTTTCAGGACACGTGGTGACAACACAACACAACACAACACAGATCTGGAGCATTAACACGTTCATCCACGCTTTAATCTGAGCTGCTAACAATGACACGAAGAAGTGTTTCCACGCTGAACCTGGATCAAACAGAGTCCACATTCAAGCTGCTGTGACTCCAAACAGCCTCTGAGTCTCGTTATAGCCACGAGGGTCACAGGGTTCACAGGCCATGTCAGTCAAATCTGACGGTGGTGGGACATGAATGTGGGAGACAGAAGACATATAAACATACAGAACAAAATAATGAATAACTCGACTCATCAGGCTGAAATGAAACAAAAAAAAGGTCTCAGTGTGCTTAAAACTACCTTTTTAAAAACATCATTCAGTTACAATCACATCCTCCTTTAAGGGCATGTTGAAAAATTACTTCTGTTGTTTTTTTCTTTTATACATACATTCTTTGCTATTGAGAAGATTGTTTTATAGTATTTAGGTAGAAATAATAAATCGGGGGGAAAAACTTCCTGGGCTTGTTTCCTCTCTGCACAATATATTTTATATTTATTGTTGTTGTTAAATTGCAGATTGTCTGTCAAGTAAAGCAAGACAATGATTGTTTAAGTGAGTCAGTGTTTTCCAAATCCTTTTAGCTTGTGGACAAGATTCAAACCAGAGAATGACGTTTCCTTCTCAGACTGTTCAATGGATTTTGAGAAGTTTGAAAAGGTAAACATGTCCAGGACTTTCCCGAGAAAACAACAACGAGAGACAGGTCATACAAAATAAACATAATTTAGTTTTAACCATCTTTAATCATCCACTGATGTACCCTGTGTGTGTGTGTGTGTGTGTTATTGACCAGTGACACCAACAACACCCACAGCAGCTGCAGTCTTGGTCCAACTGAAGTTTATTCTGAACATTGAAAGACAACAACGTACATCTTCTTCTACAGTGATAATCAACAGCAGGCTGCCTCCGTCGGCCCCGTCGCTCATATATTAACTCTCAGATAGCAGTAGTATTATACACAACCTGGAAGGTAGACAGTAAGAACGGGTTCAAACTGGATTAGGTTTGTTTCAGTACAGTGTGAGAGGGGGAGGGGGTGTAAGACAAATTCATCACCATTCATCATCATCATCATCATCATCATCATCATCATCGTCAGCTTCAGTCTGGGGAAACAAACATTCGCTCACACCTGCCTCCACAGTCGAGCTGCTGCACCTGGCTGAGCCTCGCTGACTTCTGATTGGACAGTGGCTGGTCACGAAGGTAACTATTGGTTGTCTCAGTGGTCATTCAGTAACCGTGGCGTTAAATTAAAATGACTAACTACGTTTACTAACTGGCCGTGTGGCTGGTTAACGAACATATCTACAACTCTGCTGAGCGAACGACTGTTTTCTGTCCGACTGGATGATGTGGCGGCCATTTTGAAAACTCAAGCTGGGAAAGAAGATCGATGCTGCCTTCAAAGGAACTCCTGAGTTTGTGTTTCTGACAAAGTGAATGATATGCTTCAAAATTAATAGGTTGAATTTGTGACAATAAACTGAAAACATATTTATCTTATCTTATTGTTCTTTGACAGAACTACGCAGCACTTGAAGTCGTTATAGCTCATGTTGATGCTGATGTCAAAATTACGAGATGTGCGAGTGAAAATAGGTTTTTCTTCTTGACAATAAACTCACGAAAAGACCAAAACCAAGAATGAAATGATCCTGCTAACAACAACAGTAACGTCTGTGCATGTAAAGGCTGATATATTTTATTCCTCTGCGTCTGAAAAGCTCGTTATTGTGCAAAAACTCTGTTGCACTTTGTGACGTGTTGCTTCATTTCCACGAACACACACACACCATTCTGCTGCCCCAAATACTCACAAGAGCACCAAATCTGGATTCATCCACCGCTGAAAATAGTCCCCAACAAACACACTATTGCTTCACATTTGAATAAGTTTTGCTTAAAATCACAGAGCCCAGGTGTGAAGAAAATAAATAAAAAAATATTTGTGATTTAGCTCTCCAGCAGGAAACAGTGTTGTTGTTGTTTGTGTTGTTGTTGTTGAGCGCCACAGAGAGGCTGGAGTGAACGGACACATTGTTAGTTTTGGTCTTTCATGGGTTTTGTTGATTGCGAGAGAAACAAAGAACCAGTCTTATACTTTAAATGTTTTTTTATCTAGTTTCCTACACTGACTTTTCAAAATGGCCGCCGCCACATCAGCCGTGTCCTGCTCTGCTCTAATATCAGCGACGGTGTGTTTTCAAAGTGCTGGGAGTGCCGACGCACAGTAACATTATTCCTACGCTGAGCTTCAAGGTTAGAGAGTGTGAATGATCTAAAAGGCTGTTCCTATAAAATACACGTCTGCAGTACCTAGGATGTTCGAGGGCCCCCATCCAGCTCGGGGGCCCCCTGATTCTTTCAGGGGTTTCCTCCCCTGCATAGTGACGACCACTGTGACAGCAGCAACGTAACATCAGAGGTTAGATGTGTGACAGAGACCTAAAACTACGACCCCCGTGTGCGTTAAAAAAAGATATTAAGACATTCTTCTTTACAGTACCTCAATTTAAATTAGCTGTCACACCTGTTTCCTGGCTGCCCGTATCATCATCAGTATTATTATAGCTGACACATGTGACAGGGACGTCTCGACATGGTTCATTTACACTGGACACTTGGTGCATGTTGGGGTAAAATCTTTCCAGCTTATTAGCATTGTTGGCATTTGTCTTTATACCTGTACATATTTAGCACTTTCTGAGATAATGCAGCAAGTGTTCAGAGCAAACACTCAAAATGCCAACGTCCCTTCACACACAGTGCATCAACGCTGAGAGCCTGAAGAGCTGATCTGAAGGCTCTGAGAGAGACCCTGTGGTGAGACTTGACCTAAAATATAAAAAGAAATGTACACCTAACCGTACCTTTAATTAGCCTGTCCACACACGTAAACACACACACACACACACACACGTAAACACACACACACACACACACACACACGTAAACACACACACACACACACACACACACACACACACACACACACACACACACACACACACACACGTAAACACACACACACGTAAACACACACACACACACACACACACACACACACACACACACAGGGGCTGGGGTTTGTTGGGACTCTGAAGGAGGGCTGGGATTGTCACTGGAGTGTCTGTGAGACGGCTGATGAAGCAGAGGAAGAGGAAACAGTAAAGACCCAGCTGATCTCTGAGAGGACTGGACTGAACCGGACTGGAACAAACACCAAACTGAACCAGACCGCAGGTGGACGGACGTAGACTGGACTGGACTGGACTGAGCTCCTTATCAAGAGGTGCTTGTTAAAAGGCGTCTTCGTTTTTAAAATCTCCCATCACAGAACAAATCTGCATTTTTAAAGCCAGTAAAATAAAACTTAATATGCAAAGATGACATTCTGGTTTGTGACACCTGGAATATACATCTGAAGAGTTTAGAGATTCAGTGATTTACCATAAACTGCACACATCCAGTGTGAGGTTCAATATTGATGGAAGAAAACCTACATTTTGTCTGAAGCTACGATAATTAGCTCTTTATGTGAAGCACAACCTTCTCCTTCGTGCTGACTGGTTATTCATTCGTTTGGAGGGAGGAACATTTGGTGCCAGACCAGTTGATTCCAGTCCAGTCTCATCCAGCCCGCCTGTCGGGTCCAGGTCACATGTCTCCTCCTCTTCAGTCCGAAGCGGTCCAGCGAGGCCGTGTCCAGGTCTCACGGCTCCTCGAACAGCTGCAGGTCCAACCTGACCACGATCTCTCCCGTAGGAACCTCGTGGAGCAACAAGCGCTTCGTGATTGGTCCTTTCGAGCCCTGGTCCTTCTTTATTTCAGCCAACCGGATCTCTGTCCTGCCCAGGAAGTCTGGGGGGGGGGGGTCAAACAGAGAGAGTGATGAACAGCAGAGTGAGGACATTCATGTGACCTGACAGAGGAGCTTCGAGCGTCACTGACCGTCGGGAGAGAACTGGTCTCGCTCAAACACAGTGACACACAGGACGTCCTGCTCCAGGTCCTTTATAAAAAACTGACAGTTGGAGTTCCACTTGGGATTCAAAGTGTCCTGCAGAGACAGAACAGGAGGAGGAAGGTGAAAGATCTGATGCTCATGTTGAAGTTATTCACACATTATTATAAAAACATCTCTTTGTGTGACAGTGAACATCAACTTTCAATCTTTATTCTGACTCAATTATAAAACATTTTCAGCCAATAGGAGGATGATTTACTCAGCAGACTTGAACCAATACAGAACTGAAGTTTAAGAAAAGAATGTCAGTGTGTTTTTATAATTCTTAATATGAAATGAGACCATTGGCACTAGTAACTAACTTTTTCATTACAAAACAGCTTCTTCTCAGTTGTTGAGTCCATCTCTTCATTTCTGCTTCATCATTACAACTTTAAAAAACAATGTCAAGACAAACATTTTTCACACCTTTTTTTCTCTTAAAGGAGAAGTGATGGAAGAGAAACAATAACAAACCTCTGCAGACGACGTTAATCTCTGATCAACAAGGAAACAAAGCTGAACACAGAACAGAAATGTGATGACACGCAGTCGTACCTGTAACGTTTTTGTGATGTGGCACTGTGAGCCCATGGTGACCTCACAGTACGGGTTGCTTTTTCCTGGAAACACACACACACACACACACACACACACACACACACACACACACACACACACACAGGTGTTTATATATATGTTCTCTGAAGGACAGGTCACAACTGGTTCTGCCACATACTGATCACACACACACATCTTTACTGTTTTAGCTTGGACCAAGTTTAGTAGAAGGGGGATTTTTGTCACCTCGTAAACACACTGGATTTATGTTTATGGTCAATATAGGGCTGCACAATTAATCGAATTTTAATCACGATCACGATTTTGGCTGCCACGATTAAATTAAGATGATCGTCGGCGATTTTAACATTTAAAAAGCGAGCTCTGTTGCATGT
>JBBMOC010000097.1:674028-692233 GCA_037975185.1 Centropyge bicolor | reverse complement strand
ACATGAGCGTGTAATACTGCTGTGTGTACATGAGCGTGTAATACTGCTGTGTGTACATGAGCGTGTAATACTGCTGTGTGTACATGAGTGTGTAATATTGCTGTGTGTACATGAGTGTGTAATACTGCTGTGTGTACATGAGCATGTAATACTGCTGTGTGTACATGAGTGTGTAATACTCCTGTGTGTACATGAGCGTGTAATACTGCTATGTGTACATGAGAGTGTAATACTGCTGTGTGTACATGAGTGTGTAATACTGCTGTGTGTTCTTTACTTGAGCAGCTTGATGTTGCACATGATGAGCTCCTTCCAGTTGACGAAGATCATGGCCACTTCCTTCTCCGTCAGCAGCTCGCACTCCAACAGAGGTTTGTGGAAAATCTGAACACGAGCAGAAACACTATCACAAAAATACTACTGATAATAAATTATTACTACAGGTACATTTTTCATATTATACGTTCTACTTGAAAACAAGTTGCTCCTTCAGATCTCACTATGTCACACAAGTTGTTTACTACTTAAACTGCATAAGGACGATATCTTCTCGTGTGTCGGATTGTTTCTGTACATTTGTTGCTGGGAGGGTGAAATTCTTCTTAATACTGAAAAACCTGGAAGGACTGTGTTAAATCGTGAACAGTGTGAGTTATCAGCAGCGTGTGTGTGTTGACCTCTGTGACGAGCTGCAGGTCGTTGACGTAGTTCTCCTCGGTGACGATCAGCTCGTGGATGTAGCCCTGCCTCTTCCTCTCCATGGGGCTCAGCATGTCCAGCAGGTGGAGGTCAGCGCACCCTGAAACACAGACGCCACACACGCGGCTGTCAATCAAACATCCTGACACACGGAGGGAGTAAATAAAGAGCCTCTGATACCTGAGTTCATACGTTACCAATGACATACATACCTGAGGTCAACACACAGGCAGTGGGACTAACAGCAGACCAGTGTTTGAGTCAAGTCTGTGTTTATGTCAGAGACGTCCAAAATGTGTGTGAGATCGTTTATGTAAGTGTGCAGAGATGAAAGAACATCTATCAGTGCTTGATGTTTATGACAGGTTGTTTCTTTAGGAATCCAGGTTTTAACTTTTCACACCATCTAAATGAGGAAGCTTCTACATGTGGCTTGTTTTGGCATCACACTCTCCAACAGAGTGATGTAGTTTATGAATGTCAGACTGAGCATTCATGAAGAAATCTGACTTTTAAAACCAAAAAGTCAGAGCTGCGGTCGAACCAGATGATTTCTCACCAGCGCTGAATTAAACTGTAATAAAGCTCTGCTGCATTTCTGTATCCTGTTAGTGGCTCTCTCAGATATTCTGCCCTGTATCTGCAGTAAATAAAGATGTTTTTGTCCTAACATGAACGAGTCGATCTGGGGCAGAAGCACTGCAGAAGGAGCTGACAGACACACAGCTCACACATATCACTGCCTTTTCAAATAAAGGCTGGAAACAGCTGCAGACTTGGTGATAATTGTCTCTGAGTGTTGGTCACTGCAGGCGGACACTTTCACATCAGGAGCAGTCATTTGGTTCAGTGTTAATACACTGATTAATGCAGCTGCAATAATATGACTCACTATTAACAAACCTGAAGTTGAAGTGAAAATGTACAAATTTATTTCAGGAGATTTAAGGTAAAATATTTGTTTAAGCAGATCCAGAAATGTAAAATTCAAAAGTTTTATTTACAAATACCAGTTTAAAAGGAAACTTTGTAGTCTGAGTAACAGGGTGTGTGTGTGTGTGTGTGTGTGTGTGTGTGAGGAGAGAGAGTAACGAGGCCAGTCGACTGCAGTCTGTCTCAGAGCGTTTAATCATCAGGACCAGTCAGATTCACCGCTTCATCAAAATCTCCACCAATAAAACCTCAGGACATGTTTACTCTCCACGCCACATTAACATTCTGTACATTTCATTCATTCATTCATTCAAGTATCCTTTTCATTCCTTTGTGTGTCCATCTGACCGTTCGTGTCCATAAAATTGCTCATTCACACTTTGTTTTCACTCACTTTCATTCACTCATCCACACTTTGTTTTCACTCACTCTTTCATTCACTCATTCACGCTTTGTTTTCACTTACTCTTTCATTCACTCATTCACACTTTGTTTTCACTCACTCTTTCATTCACACTTTGTTTTCACTCACTCTTTCATTCACTCATTCACACTTTGTTTTCACTCACTCTTTCATTCACTCATTCACACTTTGTTTTCACTCACTCTTTCATTCAGTCATTCACGCGCACCGACACCAAGTGCATCCTGGTTACATTTGGCCTGGCTGTTAATCCATTCATCCATTCATCAGAGTTGCTATTTGTATCCATGTGAAGCACCGACTGTTACCATTCATAAGATTAAGAATAGATCATACAGAGCTTTGAATCTTTGAAACCACCCAGACTGGACCAGAGCCACGCTCCAGAGCGAAGGAGAGCAAAGAGTGTGTTCGGTTAAAACGGTAAGAGACAGAAAGCTTAAAAGTTTCTAGCTTGTGTTGCGTCATGATTTCATTCATTCATGTGCTGCTTCCACCTGCAGCTCTGTGAGTCCCCACATGATTCAAACTTAATGCTAACGGGGACAAAAAGGCTGCAGATGGGAGCGTTAGCTTAACACTTGGAGATACATTATGAGTGATGTCGACCCGGCTGCTGTGGAGCAGGGCTCTGGTCGAGGCTTCTCTTTGCTCTAACCTCAAACACTCCGACTGTGACGAGTCTCGACCATCGGTTCCCAAACTGACCCTGAAAACCAGCTCATGTTTCTGTCCCAGGAGGAACCAACACAAACCAGCCTGTGAGCTCAGGTTGGTTTAAGAACAGATGGTCTTTGACTCATCACCCAATCAGAGACCTTCCCATCAATACTGACACACTGAGGAGCCAATGGGATCCAAGCAGGTTAATAATAATAATAATAGTAACTCTATTGCTTGTTGTATAAAAAGTTGCGTAGTTCAATAATCATTTCATTCGTTGTTTGTGTTTCTGAGGGTAAACATTAAAATCACAATACTGTCATCTGGATAAACATAAACAAAACAAAAAAACAATACAAATCTGATATGGCAACCACTATAATACCAGTCTGTTGCTACTGGAACAAATAGAGGGGCTGTTCTGCTGCAGCGGGAAGTGGAAACCATTCTATCTGTACAGTATACAGAATATTTGAAAGTGAGGCTATGCTGTTTGTTTCTCTCTGTCAGTTTGTCTCTGTCCCTCAACAGTCTCGTAAGTCAGTAATATGATATAATGAAATATGATATAAGTTTTAAGGACTCGGACCAGCAACGTAAAGGCTCTAGCTAACGACATTTAGTGAGCAACAAACATGAAAGGGCGGCTGCAGGATCAGTTTTGATCTGAAGGTAACGGAGCTGGTTGTGGAAAATGTCTCCCTCCTCCTGACTCTGACTATGGTCCTTTCACAGGTCGCTGTCTTTCCTCAGTGTCTCGTAGGGGTGAAATGACTGTCGTGCTTTGATACAGTAGGTTTGCAGTGCAGAGGGGAGCAAAGACGTCTGGAGACAATGAGCTAAGACACGTTTAAAAAGGTGCATCACAGTGTGGAAAATTCAAGGAGGTCAAATATCACTAGCTTGTGAAATTGAACCACAAATAAAAACAGCTGAGCTAATTAAAGGAACAGTTTGTCATTTGGAGAAATATACTGTTCTTACAGAGTGTCTGAGGAGATCAATACCACTCTCATGTCGGCCCATTAAACATGGAGCCAGAGCCTGAAGTGGATTCGCTGAGCTCAGCATGCCATAAAAGCTGGAAGCAGCTCACCTGGCTCTTCACAGACGTCCAAAACACACAAACCAACACCTCTAAAATTCATGCTGGATTTTGTTGGTGCTGAGCTCTGGACAGAATCTAGCTCGTCGTTAGCTTCCTAAGCTAATCAGCTCCAGGCTCTAGCTTCACACTTCACTAACAGACATGGTATTATTTTTCTCTTTTAATTCAGAAAGAAAGCAAACAAGTGCATTTCCCAAATTGTTCAAACATTCCTTTAACTGGAATGATTCAAAGATCTGAAGGCGACAAATCGTTTCACCCCTACGTGTTTAGTACCAAATCTGTCTGCGTGTCCGTCATCCTGGTCTAACCCTCAACAGTGTGACAGCTTCTCATCATCATCGTCATAGCAACAGACAAAACAATAAACATGTACACAAAAATAACCGAACATAAAACGGATCATTTAAAGTTAATACATATTCAGAATGTTTAACTATCGATAAAAACATTATCACTGTGTGTGTGTGTGTGTGTGTGTGTGTGTGTGTGTGTGCAATCTGTCCACACTGGAAGGTCGTGTGCGTAACTCTCTGTACCATGTTGCATTTTGTGTGTGCATGTAATTTGGTTAGCTAGGAAGCTAAGCAGTTACAGCATGGCTTTCCATTTTAGCCCTGAGCTACGGGGCTGAGTCTCATTCCAGCTGCTCGCTCCCTTCTATGCCTCCTTGCCTCCTTCCCTAGCAGAGAAAGAAGGAGGAGAAACTAAGGGGCTAACTGGGAAACCACAGAAGGGAGCGACGTCCTGGGCTGAAACTCAGCACTCAACTGCGTCGGGACGCATCTCAATACTGTCTCATTTCCTCTCCTCTCCATTACTTCATCTCCTTTTGTTGGGGGGAAAAAAAAGAAGAGGAAGAGGAGGGAGGAATCTTTGGCATTGAGGAGACAGGAGGTGAAGAGAGGTGGAGAGAGGAGAGGAGACCTTAAGATTGAGACTTGTCCTCCTGCAGATCGTGGGTCTTTCTGTGAAGCTGTGGGAGGGGAGGGGTTAGTGAGGGGATGGGGTGGAGCCAGCGCTTTTGACTGACAGGTGAATGAAGCTGCTGAACCAATGGGAGTCAGGTTAAAAAAATAAACTAAAAAAAACAAAAACGGGAGGGACGGGGGATGAGCTGAGCTACTGGTTCTAATGACAGAATCTCCCATAAAGCCACAAAATGACCCACTATCCACTTTACCACGCTAGGATAGGGCTGTGTGTGTGTCCACTGTTAATGTGTGTGTGTGTGTGTGGATATGTGTGAGAGTGTGTGTGCCGTGTGTGTACAGTCACTGTGATCCAGTCAAAACATGTTCATCAGTCCAATCTGGGAGAAATAGTCTCTCCTTCAATCTCCTCCTCTTCTCTCCTCCCTTCTTCCTTCCCTCTTTATCTTAACACCTTCTGACTGATGAAACAGAAAGAGAAGAAGAAGAGGGAGGAGAAGAGAAGAAGAAAGTTGGAGAGGAGAGAAGAGGAGAGGAGTCCTGACTATTGATCTCCCTCCTGTTGAACAGTGCTGTTTGGAGCCAGAGCCTTAGATAAACAGAGTTTGGCCAAGTCCAGTCAGAGCCATGCATAGACAGAGTTCTCGCCACCACTGGGCGTTTAAACGTTACAGTCTGTCTGTCTGTTTGTCTGTCTGTCTCTCTCTCTCTCTGGCTTCTATTGGTGGAGAGTCTCCATTTCCGGGTCATGTGACCTCTTGCTGCTGTCCCATTGGTTGAGTGGCCTAGTGGGTCTCTTTGAGGGCTTTGAGGAGAGGGGGGTTCTGGGTAATGATATGATCCTAGAGAGAGGACGACAACAACAACATCAACAAAAACAACTAAACAAAACAACAACAACAACAACAAGAACAACAACCAATCGGGTGCTAGGTGGGTGGAGCGTGCAGCAAGACAGAGAGTGTGGAGGTGTGGTCTAACTTGGTATAGAAATAGAAGATCTAGAGCGAGCGACACAACAGCAGGCAAATAAAAAAAAATGTATATATAGCAATCATTTAGACGATAGACCCCTGATGTATGAGGGCAGTACAATGTTAAAATTAGCACTGGATGATGATGACATTTTTTAAACTAATATTTTTGGGCAAAAACCCCTTTTACATGTATTCTTAAGAACTATGGTAGAGATAGAGATAGATTTACCGAGCAGGACATTTTACAGTTGTAAAATAAACTTGTCCTTTCTCTCTTAGTGCCAAAATATATAATACACAATGGCCACTTTAAATAACTGTAAACATATCTGGAATTTCTGTGCTGCAAAATTTTGTTTCCCATTGGCCATTAAATAAACCCTGTTATAATGTTCTACTAAAACAGCTGCAGTACGTGTAATTAAGACACAACGGAACAAAGTGTGAATGCAGCTCTTCGACTAATCAGTTCACTGTGGCTGCTATGTCCTTGCCTGCCATAATTTAAATTCGCAGTGCAAAAGGTTTGTCTCCCCCTACTGGAAGGGAGAGTAAGAACACAAACATTGTTGATGTGTTTCTGATGCCACAGGCTCCAGCACACTGAGAGCCACCACAGAAACCAGAGTTAAAAACTCTGACATACTGTGAATACGGAGAGTGTAATGGTTTGCAACCAGTTATGGCTGAAATCAATATGACAATATTTATAAGAATATTTTTCCTTCATTGATGGATCTATTTCAGTGTTACACATTAAATCCATCTCTAACTCTCTTTGTTAGTTTTTCATAATCATGAATTATAAATAATTAGCATTTGACACAATGATAAGATCCTGTCATTATGATATAGTTCAACTGAAAGTAAATACATGATAATGTTGATATTTGTAGGTCTGAACTTTCCCATCACATCTCATGAAATCACTTGGCAGCATTAGACTCTGATCATTAGTGAGTTCTTAATATTCTTATTCTTGTACAACACATTTTGGCCGAGTGGTGCTAAAAATACCCACAACTCTGCCGTTCAACTTCAGCTAGTTAAAGCAGCTCAGTCCAGGTTTGAAGGCAGCGTCTCTTTGCTCAGCTCTAGAAACTCTAAGTCTATGGTGGATCATGCTGACGGGACACATGCAGGAAGAGGGAAAACACTTTTACACTAATGCGCGCAAATATACATACACATGCATGCACATACACACCACACAAACACACACAAACACCACCCAGAGGTGTTGCATGACTGGGGGGTTATCAAAGAGGCCCAAAGGAGTGTCAAGGTGAAAGGTCAAAGGTCAAACCAATCCGGGGTCAAACACTGAGAGAGGGACAGCATCTCCACACCTGGCTCTGGGGTGTGTGTGTGTGTGTGTGTGTGTGTGTGTGTGTGTGAGAGAGAGTGTTTCACTGTGTAAGTGTGACTGAGTGGGATTGTGAAATTACTTTGTATTCACATTGAGAGGATGTTAATATGTTAATTTTAGTAGCATTGTGTGTGTTGAGGTATTCAGGTGAGACTGTGAGTGTGTGTGTTTGCGAGTACTCACACTGCGTGCTCGGGTCAGTATCTGTGGTGAGTTTGACGTAGTTGCTGGGAAAGAGACCCTCTCTCCCATTGAGTTCTCCTTTCCACCAATCACAGTCGTCCTTGTTGAGCACTGTGATCACCTGACCCTTCTGGAAGGCCAGCTCGTCGTCGTTCTGGGCCACGTAGTCGTACATGCCGATCACCTGACACACAGCTTCAGGACCAGAGACAGACACGATGGACAGGGTGTCAACACTTTCTGCTTTAGGGTCACATGAGACAGTGACAGAGACAATTTCCTCTTTTATTATGCACTTACTAAAATGTTTGTCTTTGATTGTTTGCTTTACTGGTGTCCACATATATTTTAACACACTGTGAATCTATGAACCTGTAAAACTTTTACTTGTGTTGATTTTTCAGATGTTTAATCAAAAAAGACACTTAACTTATGTTGAATACTGAAAAAAACCATAGCTTGTCAAACACAAGTACTATGTTAAAGTAATAAAAGTACTCATGCTTCAGCTAACTCATACTGTTGAAGCAGCCACAGACTGTGAAAGTATTGTGTGTGTGTGTGTGTGTGTATTTGTGGGTGTACCTGTGCTGGCAGGAGCCAGTTTAGGAGGGGTCGGCTCTGTGGGCGTAGTCTTGCTGGTGCTGGGACTCAGCAGCTTCACATAGTTGGCCGGAAACCAACCTATCTGGCGCTTTTTCCCCCGGGCCTGGACCAATTAGAACAAAGCATGTAATTGCAACCAGACCAGAGTCTGCATGTCCTGACAACAGCCTCGTAATTCACATAATCTACAGAATAACCCCAGAAGAAACTATGACACACAATACAGAGATAAGTATATCAAATTAGAATCTGATTATAGATGCCAACAATATCCAGAAAAATGCACTCAACAATGAATTTAAAGAGAACTGAATATCCTTGAAAGACAAAAGAGTTATGAGTCTGTATGTATGTTGCAACTCGTATCTATGATGATTAAACTGGATTAGGACATTTTGGGTCATTAGTGACGTCATGTCATGAGGTTACTGGCATTAAAGGAGTTTCGGCAGATTTCATTCTTCTCATTATTAATTCTTTTCATGCAAAGTCAATACGATGAGTTTGTGCCTGTTTACCTGGAGCTCCCCCTCCCACCATCCTCCTGGGTTCTTTTTTCTGATGAGGATGAGCTGTCCTGGAGCTAACGTCAGCTGCTCTGCTCCTGTAGCACTGTAGGGGGCGATCACCTGAGCGATCTCTGATGGAGACACAGACAGGAAGAAGATGTGGTCAGTGAACAGGTCAGCTCCTAGATATTTTATTAAGCCCGCTAAGATGAACTGAAGCAATTATTAACTTTAGCATGAAATCTGTATTTGATAGAATCAAGTAGGTATAATCTGCAAAATGTATAACAAGCAGAGAGACACATTTGTAGTGGAGCAATATCATCACGTCAGTGAAAGATCACCTGGTTTCTTTCCCAGGCTCCCCGTCTTCCCTGCTGGTCCCAAAGACTGGAAACAGAGATGAGATTTGAAGAACATTGCAAATATTTCTCAGATTGTGTAAAAACATCAAAGACACATCAATAGTTCTGGTTCATCCTCATGTGCTGAATCTCACCTCTGAAGCCGAGTCTCGTGGTTTGACATAATTGGAAGGGAAGACTCCGGTCTTACCCCCGACCATGCCCGTCCACCAATCCCCCTCTTTCCTGGTCACCATAACAATATCTCCTTGCTGGAAACTCAGGTCGCCCTGTTCGCTGCTCTCGTATGTGTACATGGCCACGTACTCTGTGCAGATACACATGAACACGTGGACAGAGTCAACAACTATCACCTGCCTGACTTTTACCAAAAACATGTGCATTTAGATGTTTGGACGTGTTACCTTCTCCAGACTCAGAGGGTTTTGTTGGGGAAGGGGAGGGGCGTTTTCCATTGGGGGGGCTGTCTGACACTCCAGACTCACTAGACAAAGAAAAAAAAATTACACTGTAAATTAAATAACTGTAAAAAAAAATCATCTTTGGAATGATCAGTTTTTTCATGCAACATGTTTTTAAAAGGCTGATTTTTCACTCCACATCCAACAGACTGAGCCATTTTCAATCACTTGACTTTTGCTGGCTGCAGCTCCTCAGACAAGCTGAGTCTGACAACCAGAATACAATCAGTCCAATAACCTCTGGTGCTGCCTCTAGATGCTCCTGTATCTGCAGCTACACCCCAGCAAAAGCACTAAATGATGAGACACTTAGCAAACCGACAGAGTAGAAAGTAAAACCTTAAAACTTCAAAAGCAAACCAGTGTGAAAAAGAAAAAGGAGAAGTAATGAGATTATTTTGTTTTTAAGGGTTAAACACTGAGCAGAATTCTGACTTTCTGACCGGTCTGTAACTTAAAAAGAGTGAGGCGACAGGAGTTTCCCACTGGAAAGTCCTAACACTGAAAAAGTAAGATTTATATACTCAAGTTGACCTGATGTGACCTTTGAACCTACCTAGTGTTTTTGCTGCGTGCTGTTGCACCCACGGAGGCCGGCATGGAGGCAGAGATGAGCTTGACGTAACTTTTGGGGAACCAGCCTCTCTGTCCGGTCTGCAGTTCACCTAACCACCACATGTCCTGTTGCTCCAACACTGTTATTATCTGCATTAACAATAACAATGATGCTACTAGTTAAACTCAGTTTAACAAATGATCCCACTCAGAAGAATTTGACAAACATGAATAGATTAAAATACAAACAGAGATGCAACAGAATAAATGAAATCTACCTCATTTTTGTTGAAGTTGAGGTGGTTGTCCTTCTTCGCTCTCCAGGGATACAAGGCCTGAGCCTGAAGACCCTCGACCTTCTCCCCCTGACAAACACAGAATAGCAGTTATGAATGACATTCAGATGAAACACTCATGTACAAACAGAAACCACTGATTCATCTAACAAGAACAAGGCCGTCAGCGATTTTCTACCTGAATCCAACCTGGTGGCCCAATTTAAGAAACATTTATTAAATTTAGATTCAGGTCTATCGTGGTGTTTTGTCATGTTCCTACCTGTCCTAGCACAGGAGATGGAGAGGAGCCCGTCGTCATGGTAGCAGGCGTGAAGGCGGAGCGCTGCCGAAGCTGCGCTGAGGGAACGCTGAGCGAAGGATTCTGACTGGTCGAAGAGGTCGGCCACGCGTCCCAGCCCTCGCTGTCTGACTGACTGGCTGTGTTGGAGGGCCAGCTGGAAACACACACACAGACAAGGCATACATTAGTAGTACTACAGGAGCATGGTCGAAATTTGAATATCGTCAACAAGTGTCAGTTTTTAATATTCTGTCTTTCGATGCACCAGTGAAGCCAAATGGAGCCTGGCTGTGGTCATATTAACACCAGCAGGACTTACGTGGTGCTGAAGTCAGCCCAGTTACTGTTGGCGGAGGATGTGGAGGAGGAGGTATGTCCAGGTGCTGGGGGAGGCGTGGTTATTGGCTGCTGCGCTGAGGTGGGCGTGGCTGAGGCTGTCGCTCGCAGGCTGATCGGCGCTTCGCTGTCGGGGATCCGCTCAGCGTAATTGGCAGGAAACCAACCGGTACGCCCCCTGAGCTCTCCACCCAGCCAACCGGGTTCACCTGTTTGGGATTCATCCACCTGTGAAAGCAGACGGGTGAGATTAGATAAAGTTGTATAGCACACACAGGGACACTTAATTCATAGACGTGTGTGTGTGTGTGTGTGTGTGTGTGTGTGTGTGTGTGTGTGTGTGTAGATTGATGGGGGAACAGAACAGCGGTATAAACAACAATGGCCACAACAGCAGCAGAAGCAGCTGTTCACAGTTGAAATCCCTGAAGCGGAATCACTAAATTAGTAGATAATCAGGTGAGACAAAAATAAACTTGACAACTTGACATTTCAAACTGCTAATGTCTTTTTTCCATATCTCATATACATTTTTTTTTTGCACAGTAAAATCGTCATATATTCAGAGAGGTTCGACTGTAAGGTGTAACATTGCATAGCTTTACGCTCACAGTTAAGCACATTCATAACTCGTCACATTGACTGTGAAAACAAAACAAGCAAAACAAGATTGACGGATTAGAATGACGAAGCCAAAGACATTCATCCACTGGCAAATGAATGAACATGGAGATGACATGAGATGAACTGCTGACAGCGAGAGTTCAAATGAGTGCTGGCTTGTGATTGGTGGAGGCACAACACTAGGTGGGGGCAAGAACTTACCCATTCCCCCTTCACCTTCAGTTTGCACAGCAGAGGAGAGAGGAAACAGTTAATACACACACATACACACACACAGAGACTTCACACTTCAGAGAGGGCAAATTGAAGAGAATAAGATGCATATGCACACACAGGAGGCTTTAATACACACACACACACGCAATACCACAGTTCACACACACACATTACTGTACATATAGAAGTCCTTGTGTGGTTGTCAGTGACTGTTGGTGAACTTATTTTGGGTAAATTAATTTTTCACAAATGTTTTTTTTGTTAAACTTCCATGGTGGCAACTGCAGACTCTCACATGACTCCGTCGGCACCATCGTCATCGGAGCAAGGTGGATGCCTGAGGACACGTGTGTATGGGCACTAAGGTTGTGTGCATGATACATACCATGATTACATCTCCGGGAGCGATACTGATCTCATCATGGCTGCGAGCATCAAACGGATATACGGCCCTGTAGTAGACCACCTTCACTGGCTGCTGGTCGAAGCCACTGACTGGAGCCTTCTGGTCAAACAGACTGGGTCCCGGAGCCTTCTCCACTTTAGATAAACAGAGAAGCAGAAATGTTATAAACACAAACTAGAATGCACCATTTCTGTCTGGTGTGGTCAAACACGAAGGAAACATTTGGTTTTTGATGAAGCAGGATTGGGATTTATGTCCAAGGACAAAAGCTGCTTACTGTTAGAACGTTTTCAGTAACTCGATTCAGAGTTTAGTTCAGTAAGTTCAGAGGAAAGTGTGCTGGAGTTTGATTCTTCCTGTATAGATTACAGATTTTTCATCACCTGCCCCCAGAAGCAGTGAAGACGCTTTTGAAACCTCACTCTTGCCTCGAACTGTGTGTTCACTTTAAGGGTCCTAAATTCCTGATGGAATCAAACTCAGGTTGTTCTCCTCCATGCATTAATATCCCACCTGCTGAGGCCCAGGGGTCGGCCGGCTGGCTGAACAGCTTGTTCAGTTTCTCGTGCATGTCCTTCTTGCCTCTCCCCTCATCCTCCTTCTCATCTACTGATCCAGCTCCCTTCCTGCCCTCTTCCTCCTCCTCCATCCCTCTCCTCTTCCTCTCCTCCTCTTCCTGAGTCACTCTGTTTAACCAGGCGTGGGGTGCAGAGATGGAGGCAGGGCTGGCAGCTCTGGGGGCAGAGCTTCCCGCTTCATCCCTCCAGGCCACGCCCTCCTCTGAGGACAACCTTCAGATGAGAGGGACAGGGATATAGTATGATTCATCAGAGAAACATGTATTTGACGCACAAAACTTTTCATTGGTGCTGTAAGACCTCTGCAATTCTCAAGTGTGCTTCACGCTCACCTGCTCTCCTGCAGTTCAGCAGACTTTCTCTCAATCGGGGTGTGCATGTGAGAGTGTGTGTGTGTCAATGTGTGTGTGTCTCCTTCCAGCTCCTTCTGTTTCTGTCTCTGCTGCCGGCTGTGGATCTCCCTCAGCTCCTGCAAGGCATCATGGGATACAGGAAGGAACAGCGATGAGGAGGAAGTGGGATCAGAGGGCTGACTGCTACGGGTTACCATCGACAACAAACAAGAACAACAACAGCAGCAGCAGTAAGTATTAGTCAGGTGATCAAGGCAAGCTCCGCCCCTTCAACTGTGTAACTGAGGTGATGAGACGTCCCTGTTCCAAACAACAGCCATTATTTGAATGTGTAATTGTTTTTAGACAAGGCTGACAAGCAGTTTGTTGCTTTTGAAGTTGCTCCTTTGTCTCACCAAGTCTGCAACGAATTAACAGCAGGCAGAGACAGGAAGCTGATTATTTCTGTCTACTCTGTAAATACGACATCACATGCGTGTCTGTCACGAAGAGGGATTTCTCCTCTTCCTGAGGTTTCGTCCATCGAGGGCCTAAGACTAGAGGCTTTTGGGTGTTGTACAGATTGGAAAACTTTCCAAAACAAAAATGCAGTTTGTGATTGAAGCTATGCAAAAAAATGACATGACAGCAAACTAGCTAGAAAGAGCACATCCATTTCTCTTTGTGTTGACGAGCCAGTTTGATATTTCCTCTTTGAATTTGGTTTATTGGCCAAAAAATATATACAAATATCAACTGATGAAAAAACTAAATTATCCCAGTGGCAGGTTTCACTGATTTAAAGCTGAAAAACACATCCTGCTTCACTGTCACTCAACATACCTTCGCCTGCTAGCTGTGGTATGCATCTACATCAATGAGCAGCTTGTTTTTATTAGATAAATCTATTTATTTTTACGAGTCACACAGCTCAGGAGAATCATGTTTGATCTCCACATATTTTAATGGATACAGCTCAGAATTGTGTCTGGCTGGGCAGGTGGGGAGGAGCACAGTTTGTCAGCTGTCAGACAACAGGTGACAAGGGGTCAACAAGAAACCATCTGCATCCCCGTGTACTACACTGTGAGTGAGTCACGACTCCTCTTTACTCTCTTTCTCTCATGTGGTCAGTGCAGCTCGTATTTGTCTCAACAGGGTTATGACTGTGCATTTTTAACAGTGTGACTCTTGAGCTGCTCAAGCTGGTGTTGAAACTCGAGAAACAGACGTCTGGCCACAGAGAGTGAACTGCCATTAGCTCACTGCGTCATATTCAACAGCACTTTTAAAACCTGTGAGAACACATCAGATGTTATCTCTCCTCTTTTGTAGAGCTGGCAAGTAATAGAAGAACTCAATTTGATCCCAGTAACCGCAGCAACTGAGTGGCAAACAAACTGCAAAATACAAATGTACAAATAATCCTGGGCAGCAGATTCAATTGTAAATTCATCTTGGCATCTTACGAGACAAACATGGACGAACATGGTTGAGTTTGAAAATCAAATCATAAATAAACTGATTTTTATGTCAGCCAAAACAAAAGCCTTCAAGTGGGAGGGGGTGTCAGTGGGAGGGGGCTGTCACTAGTGGAGGTTGGCACTGACCCAGCCCCGGGCACTGGGCTCCGGTCACGGCGGTGGGGCGGAGCTTGCACAAGGCACAGTATGTTTGTGGGAGGGGTTAGATATAAACAAAAAGGGGAGACGGGGAGTCGGAGGACGTGGTGAGGTAGGGGGGAGCAGTTCTGTGTAATCATGACAACCAACTGTGCCATTAGAACACACTTTGTTACTAAAAAAACAACACAAGGCAGCTGTCGTGTTTCAGCCAAACAACCAACGTGAGGAAACCTTCAGAAATAAGCAAACCAATCAGAAAGAAGAGACTGACGGAGGAGTAAAGCTACAACTCTGGAGAGAGAGAGAACTCCAAAATCACCTGAAACAGGAAGTGAAGGACATGAGACAACACCGCATGCCAAGCATACAAGCACAAACACACACACACACAGACACACACTCACCCACATAGAGTAAAGCTACCATACACAGATTCTAGTCGATCTAATAATCTAATAAAGGTCTACTAGCTCCTACTTGTCTGGCTGAAACATCATCTGGTAGCATGAGCCATTAGCATCACAGTACAGTGTAGTATTCTAGTAAAGTAGCCTAGCACAGCAACAGCATAAAGTCACCTAATCTAGTACACCTGCTAACCTAGCAAGACCACTAGCTTAGCACAACAAACTGCGTACAGCGTTAACTATGGGAGCTAGCTAGCCAGCTGGCTAATTAGTGAGCTGACACCAGCTTGGCAAAGAAAAGATGGGGCACTAAAGAGGAGGATGACAGAGAGAATAAAACTAGGGGACAAGAGGAGGAGAGAGGGATAAGATGTAGAGGGTAAAAGAGGAAGAAAATGAGAGGGAAGGAACAGAAGATGAAGCACAGAGGTGACTGGAAAAAGAGATGAAAGAAAGGATGAAGAGAGTCATGGGGAGAAGACTGAAAGGAGAGAGAGAGAGAGGGGGGGGAGAGAGAGTTGGAGAGGGACATAGTTGGGACAGGAAGGGAGGCTGGGTTGTTGTGTGGACCTGTATAACGTAGTCTAGCCGAGCCAGACACACCCTGACGGCTGACACACACTCCTGTAGCTGTCCCTGCGCCTGGCACTGAAACACACATATACATACTGTATATACAGACACACACAGAGGATCAACCAGTCTATAGACACAAACACACACTCACAGACAGTTAATGGTTTCAGTCCACATTTCTGCACTTCAGCCAATTAAAGTATTAAAGTGAATTTATTTGTCAGCAGATTTTCTGCCTGAAGCAAATAATTCATAGCTCTCTGAAAAATGTGAAATGGCAACATTTAAGTCCTCTTGATAATGGACTGTTTTAAAACCATCAATATATATATACCATGGTAAACAATGTCATATATGACTGTTGAAATTATACAATTCTATTAGACACACCAGCAGGTTATGCTGGGTACGTTTATATGTTAAATGTTAGTAACTCAACTGTAATTTCATTTTCTGCATGTCAATACAACATCTGTTAAATATCAAATAACATAATGTGGAAATGTGATATTTGCTTTCAGTTTCCCAATTTATTTCAAACTGCTTTCCAGTGCCTGAATAAACACTTTAATCCCTGACGCAAGTCTTGTCATTGTCTTTCAGCAGAGATTAGGCAAAAAAGAGAGAGCACAATAAGTCGTTGACTCATGCAAGGAGAGGCTCGTGTGACTCACTGTGATGAGTAATGTACAACTGTAAGTGTAGCTAGTGTTATAAAAACAGGTTGAAGTTTAGCAACAGCTCATTTGTCAGCTTATTAAGTGCAGAATGCATTAAGCCTGAACAGATTCTTTAACTGACCTTTCTGTGTTGGAGGCTACACAACAATTCCGAGTGTTTTTAGGTATTTACTAGTTTTTAGTTCAGTAATGACGTTGGCTCAGTTTGTCTACATTTACTCAGTTTCTGGCTACCAACTCCAAGTTAATGTGCTTATCTTCTTTCTCCACTAGTTAAATGTGGAAAAAAATATCTGTGATATACAAATAAGTATTTTTTTTATCATTTATATTTCCTTCATTCTGTTCCTCCTGCTTTGGATTATTGTGCAATACTCTTGTCAGAGGTGTTACTGACTCTGACTTGTGAAATTAGAAAAAAAAAACAGCACACCAAAATCAGTATATGAGTATGTGAATGTCAAACCACTCACAGCTTTGGCAAATACGGTCAAGCTTCAACTAGCTGCAATACATCTAAATGCCTGGTGGGGGCATCACAGTGCACTACACATGTTAGTCAGGGATATCTGCACAAACCAGGCATTTAAAAGTCTGGTTTGTTGGTGTTAAAGCCTAAAGTGAGTAAAATACTTGAAGCTTGCAAGTTAGTGGTCTGATAAGAGGGTGTACTATGCTTCACTTGTAACTCAACACTTGGCCAAATGAGACAGTGCAGGTCCAATCCAAATGCAAAAACTGCTCTATGCTCCAAATTTGCCACAGTGTGTTCATCATATGATTTGATATTATTTTATATTACAGAGTATATCCCAGCTGCAGTACCACCCCAGTCCAGCAGTGGCAGTGTGCTCTACCTGTCTCCCTCTCTGTTCCTCCTGAAGCTGGCGTCGCAGGGCTTCTATCCTGGCACAGTGGTTGGCATAGAACTCACACAGAGACTGGCATGGGCAAGGGATCAAAAGGCCAGTGTAGGAGATAAATAAAAGGGTAGAAAATATAGAAGGAAGGGTTTATTATGTGGATTGAACAAAGAAGAAAATGAAGGCAAGAGGTCATGAGATACAGGATGAAGAAGCAGGAAGGAAACACAAAGGAAGAGGACAGCGAGTAGAATCAGGAGAAAGGTAGAAAGAGCATTGGAGACCAAGTGTCCCAGTGTGTGTAAAGGACAGAAGAACAGCGGTGTGACGAATGAAGATTTTGGGGAGAGGAAGTGTAGAAAGGAAGGCGGACGGCAGTATAGTCAAACATTGTTCACCTCTCAGTGGTCTATGAATGACACCACTGAGACATGACTGCACCTTACTTTAGAGTAGGGATGAAACGGTTAGCGCTTTAACCATAAATCACTGTAAAATATCCGATAGTATAGTTTCAAATTTGACTAGTTATTAAACCCTCATTTTGCCAAAGTCAAGGCAAATACTGTCCAGCATCAAACACAGTTAGTAACAGTCTCCCAGAAACAGGCGCAGAGTGAAACTTTGCGTGAGATTTTTCAGCCTTTTAACAGTCTGAAGTGTGATCGCATTCTGGCTTTTATAAAAGTGCTGAAACTTGATTTAAAATGTTCACCCTGTCTGCTGAACGTGCAGAAGGAGAATCACTGCAAAAGGGGGAAACACTTAAAAATTTATGAGTCATCTTCATGACCACCACCCACTTCTTTATAGCAAGTGCACAGTAAGTTAATTTTTTGCCCAATGCATGATGTGGGGGATGTGGGGACTTCGGAATGGGGGAAAATGTCATGTTTTGTCTGTCTTACTTGCTAATAGCTTGTCAATAATGTAATTTAAACTGAAGCTTTCTGCATAGCCTTCACCCAAACAACATTTTTTGTTCATTTAAAATCAAGCAGTCGTCAAACTGGTTGTAAAAGTTTTCCAACAAGAGAAAAACTATCGAGTCATATTTACAGGACTCATCTGTATTTATGTCACCTGTGCACGGGGGTCTTTGCAAATACTGAAATCCAACACAGAGCACAGACTGTGTGTGTGTGTGTGTGTGTGTGTGTGTGTGTGTGTGTGTGTGTGTGTGTGTGTGTGTGTGTGTG